>CAAKHD010003233.1:0-26366 GCA_901007705.1 Fistularia tabacaria | reverse complement strand
GGGTTTGTTGTGGGGGGGGGGGGGTTCCTTTTCTTCCACAGGGGGGGTTGTGTCGGCTTCTGGATTTTTTTTTTTTGGGGGGGGGGGGTTACATAAATATTTCCTCACACATTTATTTATGTACTTATTGCAGTTGAGCCGTGATCTAAAACCCCGCCCCAGCCCAACCCCGCAAATGGCCCCTTACTCACAACAACGAGCCTCATCTCTGTCGGGCGCGCGTCGGAATCATCTCTGAGACGCGACATCCCAAAACATCATACGCACAAACACACACATACATAGAAAGTATCCCTATGGTTTAATCCTGGGTCCATAACCTCCCCTCTGTGGTGACCAAACTTCTAACTAACTGGTCTCCAGATATATAAAAATAATGCTATCACCCCCCCGTTTGGGATCAGAAGGCATTTGGCTGAGAGGTTGTGAAGGCAGATATTCTGAGAGCCAAGGCTCACCTTCCACTGAAACATCCACACATAACGAGCATCTCCATGGAAACCTGAGAGTGATAGGGAAAACAAGTCCTCCACTTGCCGTCCTGGTATGTGAATATCGACATCAGCCCGTGGGATGAGATAGTTGTGTTAGTTGTGAGTTAGGCTGCCAGCCTCTGCATGGGGTCAGGAATACAAGCTGGCGCTCAGTCACATGATTTTACTGTTATCTAGGTTAAAAGTCTGGCTCAGGCAATGTCTAGGATCAGCTTGGTTTTATATTTTTTGGACTGTTGCAAAGGAACACCTCCAGGCTGAGCTCATCTATTTATCCTAGACCTGTCGATACAGAGATACTCTGTTGCGCAACGACTATGTGGGTGTGAAGCACAAGAAAAGGCCTCGACCCTTTCTGTTCAGCGGCGGGAGAATGAGCAATGAAATCCAGGAAGACCTGTATCGGAATCTTTTCCTACAGCTTCCCTGGGGCACATTTCAGGTCCCTGCATGCCCTGATGGCTCTACATAAACAAAGGTGGGAGAATACACTGGTTAGTCAAGAGAAACACACACGGTCTCAATCCCTTTAATTTCTTAAAAACCAATGCCTCTTTTGGAAAGTCTGTAGGCTTTTGTTAGTGACTGATGAACTGCCTACTCCTTTGCAGAGCAAGACCAAGAAAACTCCATAGAAACATTTCTGTGAGGTTACAGTGCATCCAAGACAGCAGGTAGATGGGATTTCAATAGCTGATGTAAAATGTTTGCATCCTTGTATCTTAAATGATGTACACAGTGTCTCTCAGTAAAACAATGTTTATGGATTTGTTAAGAAACAGAACAGAAGTCCAGTACATATACTAATACAATAAAGCATTTAAACTTTTTTCTTTTAAATATCTTCATGCGAGAAACAACATTGCATTAGAGAGTAAAACAAAAATCTTTCCTGGCAAAACCTACTCTTTATTTACTTTTGTAAGTACAGACCCCCGGCCTGCCAGGGAGCTCATTTTTAGTCTTAAGTATATAACCTTTTATCCCTTTTCTCTGTAAACAGAATGGTAGAGGGTATCTTTCTGTGGTCCAGTGGTAGAGAGGATAATTTTATATGAACTGAAACAACCCTTGGCTGACCCTAAAAACTGATACACATATAATCCTGAGTTGTCGTACTTTGTAGCTACAACTCTCGCTTTGACAGATGATCTGAAATCTGGAAAAACGTATGCACTATCAGCATCATCTTTATTTTATAGGCCTTTTAAAACAGAATTAAATGTGTTCTTTGTGCAAAGTGCCCCTAAAATGTTTACAACACCTTCGTTAAAAATTGCAGTCCTGTACAGTCAACCTATGCTAACACTCAAGTCATGTAAAACATTAGCTATGTTATAGAAAAAAACAACTTTACTTGAAAAAATGTCTCTATTTCGTTTTGTTTTTTGTAAATTCAATTATTGCTTTTTTTTAACCAACTTTGTCTTTCATTCCACCATTTTCCATGAAGGACTGCAGGTGGATGATGTGTAACAGCGGATCTCCTTGCAACTGTTGCTGGTGCACCAATGTTTTAACCTGCAAAGAGGAAAAGAACGTGTCTACGTTTCTTGTATTTCTGCCATAATATTTTCCACAGGGCAGGGGTTCTATTTGAGTGGCTTACCATGGTGCTCGTGACTCACATGTTGAGCAATGGAATTTGCCAGACCATGATGGTAGAGGTGGTGTCCTCGTGGCGTGACTGTTTCATTTTTTTGTTGACCCTGTGGTGGCCCAAACCTCCAGACACCACCAGCAGGGAACTGACATCCACCTTGCTCGTCCGCTGACCTTTTTGGTGGTACACTGGATCATGGAGCATATCATAGAGGGTGCCGTTCTCAGGTCCGTGCTCCAAGGAACCCTGGGACTGAGCTAGTGAGCCACAAGAAGAGGACAGGGAGTCCTGGAAAGCCATGGTGGTATAGCCCACCTCTCCCAACCACACTCCTTGACCCTGAGGGGGGTTCGGAGCAGAATGTGAGGGGGACTTGGCACTCTCCCCATCTTCTGCCTCTCCAGGCTGGACTGAGGAGGGAGGGGTGGAGCATGTGACAGCAGAGAGACGGTTGCACACAGCGGTTGCCACGGTGAGGAACTTGACTGGGCCGTTGTGAGCATGCATGGACACCATACCCCGACCTAAGAACACAGCAGCCACCTCATTATGAATCCTTTCTGTTCACATGTCTGTTTTGTACTTCTGTCTGTACAACAGTTTACACACCTGAGTACTCACAGAAATACTAGCTTCCACACAAAAGCTACTTAGGCTTACACAAAAAACCTGCCATAAAAAAGTCACCATTTAATAGAAGACCAGAACCTTCCATTTGAAAGATCCGATAAACAATTATCTAACATTTTTGCTGTTTTTTAGCCACTGGCATATGCACTGGCATAATAATATACTGCTGTTCCATAGTACATTTAAGCATTACATACAGGATTACTAAAAAATAATTGTTATCAAATGCATGTAATGAAGTATCAAATTAAAGCTGATTGAGATGCCAAAAATGCAAAACAACACATCGCATTCATTTTGAAATGGCTTTTTTTAAAATGACCCAAGGCTTCTGTGGGAATGCTAAGTTCTGCATTTCAGTTTGATGAAAACAACAGAGGGTTCGACCTGATGTTCTGTCATGTAATATCTAAGAAGCTTCAGACATCAAGGTCTTGGTAAGCTCAGGACTACTGAATCCTGTCATGAAGAATGGAAGAAACCCCTTAATTGATATGTGAAACGCGTTTAGGTTTATCAACCTACATCTGTTTTTTCCATAATTCAACCTGACAAAGGTGGCCTGGTGAGACTGCCCATCAGCACACAGCCGTCATTAAGCCAAAATTATGCTGCAGTATTAAGGCCTTGGCCACATGACTGCAGTGATGTGTTCGTGTTACCTGTGACCTTGGGGATGCCTTGCAATCTGGGGACAGACAGGGCCACGATCATGCCCAGGTTGGTGCCGACGAGTAGCATCCCGTGGCAGACCAACAAACTGCTCACCGACACTCTATGGCTCCCTGCGGAAAAACAAAAGCAAAAGCGCAGTGTCTGTTCAATCACACAAGCCTATTGAGGTTTTGCAAAGCGCAGTGACAAAGAATCTTTTGACCCGAAATGGGTTTCTGTATCACGAATGCTATTAAATTAGAGAACTGTTTGGTAAATGGGGCACTTCACTGTGCTTGAATGCAGTGGGGCTATGCGGTAGTCACATCTTTTCGGTGAATCCTAATGTTTCTGCAGCAGTGATGTTTAACGGTTATTTGCCTCCAGGGCAATGTAAAGAGAAGCATGAATACAAGGAGCTCCTTTCAAGTCTGTGAACACGGAAAAGTGCGCCATTGTAGTCCGCTTTGAGATAAACAAACAAACAAACACAAAGTGTTATGCAACAGAATGAGTGAAGACTAACGTCGAAATTAAGCAAGGGGAACTGGTCTATTCAGACAGCTGGTGGCTCCTTTAACAGGATATTCCAAGCTGACCTTTTCCCTTCCCTCACAGTCAAAACAGCTCAGTGATGCCATTTTGGACAATCAAATGTGCAATTGTTATGTTAATAACATCTTCCAGGAAGGAAGCCCACAACATCAAAGCCCCTGAAGGGCTCTTACTGGGTAGAATTTCAAATTTCTCGCACCAACAAATATGATCAGGCCAGAAGTTCACGTTTTTTCAGAAACGGAACAAGACAAAATACATAGTAACATTTCATTGTATAGGGAAACACATTTCCAGACAGTTAACATGACAATAAGTTCTTTGCATCTTGAATCTGTGGTTTAGCAAAAAGTGTGTTTTCACTCCTGCTTAGTGGGAGGCAGGGCTGCCATGAGTCATTAATGCTGTAATAGTTTGACTTCAATTTCTTCCCTCAAAACAATCCTCTTGCCCTCAAAACAATACTCTTGCCCAAGAGGATTGTTTTGAGGGAAAAAAGGAAAAAATTGCTTCCAACTTCGGTGTCTGACCCCCCCTCACTCAAAAAGACCTTGTGCACGAAGGGACACAGTGGCCGTACTGCCTTGCTTTGAGAAATCTTGCGGATAAAGCAGGCAGGTATACCCCACTCTTTGCAATCTGCACCTCTAGAGAATCCTGCCCCCAAGGAACAAAGTGAAGCTAAATCTACTATCTACTTTCATAATACTTGGAGCTCCCCACCCAGAGGGGGAACAAAAATAAACCTCAGATGAATGACAACAGTGCTTGGCTTGGGCCTGGGTCTAAAGGACCACTTTGATCCACACAGTCATGAAAGGCAACCACAGGGTGGGAGGGTGGGGAAGGGGTAAACCCCAAACATTACTCTAACAGCCGATATCAGATTTTCCCAATAGAAACAACTGACAATGTGGGTGAACATGCTTTCTGGTCTTCAAAAAGGGGGCATTAAAGGATCCCTATATCATCAAGGTCACAATTGTACATACAGAGAACTACATACATTAAATTGTATCTACATACATTTTGATTGTAGTTCATTGTTTAAATACATTTTCCTAATCCACATCTCACGCGGTCATAATGAGGAGTCAATAATTGCAACTTTGTGAGAGTGGATTTGCGTCAATATTATCCAGTCCTGCCTCTTTAGTTTATGTGATGTGTCTTTAAGCCCTCACACAGAGAGACATATAAGACATATACGATATCCATGACAGGTGGTGTGGAGCAGTGGTTCATGGCCACGCCAAACTGCAGGTGTTACTTTTTTGCCCCCCTGATGTTTGTCTCTCATTATCTCTCACTTGGCTGTCTATTTAGGTCACAAGGCAGCACACAAAGGCAGACCCTCAGCAGAGCAACAAGCCACCAGCGACCTCCAAGACACAAAGATCCTCAACCAGGACCACTCCCTCAACAAAACTTCATCAAATATAGTGATAAAACTACTTTGTTGTGTCGTATCTCAGACTGACATTGTATGCATTGATGCTTGAAAAAAAATGGATAGAAATTTAGTCGAATCAATTAGATGTCATGAGTGATCGAAAATATCCATTCACAATTTACTTGATTCTAAGGGCAGCATGGGCCAGTGTCTCCTGAAAGCCAGACTCGGTGGGGCACAGGCCAGTGTCTCCCTGAGCTGGTCCGAAGCCCGGATAAATGCAAAGGATTGCATTAGGAAGGGCATCCGGTGTAAAACTTTTGCCAAAACCAAAAATGCGATCAAACCAAAAAAATTCATACAGGATCGGTCAAGGTCGGGGTTAACAACGACTACCATTGGTGCCGATGACCTACAGGGTACCAATGGAAATTGGGCTACTGTGGGTCGAAGAAGCAGAGGAGGAAGGCGTGTTTGGAAGCAGAGAGAGAAGAGGAAAGGCAAGAGTCTGGGACTGAGAGTAGGGACTTTGAATATTGGGACGATGATAGGAAAAGGCAGAGAGTTGGTTGACATGATGCAGAGAAGGAAGGTGGATATACTGTGTGTCCAGGAGACCAGGTGGAAAGCTAGTAAGGCTAGAAGCTTAGGAGCAGGTTTTAAGTTGTACTATGATGGTACAGACAGGAAGACAAATGGAGTAGGAGTAATCTTGAAAGAGGAGTTTGCTAGGAATGTTCTGGAGGTGAAAAGAATCTCAGATAAACTTATGAGCCTGAAACTAGAAATTGCTGGTGTGATCTTAAATGTTGTTAATGGCTATGCCCCACAGGTAGGATGTGAATTACAGGCGAAGGAGAAGTTCTGGAATGAATTAGATTAATTGATACAGAATATCCCCAGAAATGAGAGATTGGTAATTGGGGCAGACTTCAATGGACATCTTGGTGCAGGTAATAGAGGTGATGAAGAAGTGATGGGTAGGTTTGGTATCCAGGATAGGAACGCAGAGGGACAAATTGTGGTATACTTTGCAAAAAGGATGGAAATGGCGGTCGTGAATACTTTTTTACAGAAAAGACAGGAACATAGGGTAACTTATAAGAGCGGAGGTAGGAGCACGCAGGTAGACTACATCTTGTATAGATGAGGTAATCTGAAAGAGATCAGTGACTGCAAAGTCGTGGTAGGTGAGAGTGTAGCCAGACAGCATGGGATGGTGGTTTGCAGGATGACTCTGGTGACAAGGAAGATCAAGAGGACAAAGGCAGAGTAGGGGACAAAGTGGTAGAAGCTGAAAGGGGAGGAGTGTTGTATGGTGTTTGGGGAGGAGATGAAAAAGGCTATTGGTGCTCAGGGAGAGCTTCCAGATGACATGACAACTACAGCTAATGTGATAAGGGAGACAGGTAGGAGAGTACTTGGTTCGTCGTCTGGAAGGAAAGTAGATCAGGAGACCTGGTGGTGGAATGAGGAAGTGCAGAAGTATACAAAGAAAGCGGTTAGCAAAGAAGAAGTGGGACACTGAGGGGAGGAAGAGAAAAGATAGGAGTACAGGGAGATGCAGAATATATGTGTGTGAATGAGAGGAACCCGGTTGGAACGGTGAAGCTACAGGGAGTGAAGATCAAGAAGTTGGAGGATTTCAAATACTTAGGGTTAACAGTCTAAAGCAATGGAGAGTGTGGAAAAGAGGTATAGAAACAAGTTCAAGCAGGTTGGAATGGGGTGAGAAAAGTTTCAGGGGTTCTATGTGATAGAAGAATATCAGCCAGAATGAAAGGAAAGGTGTGCAGGACAGGGGTGAGATCAGCGATGCTGTATGGTTGGAGACAGTGGCATTGAACAAAAGACAGGAAGCAGAGCTTGAGGTAGCAGAGATGAAGATGTTGAGGTTCTCTTTGGGAGTGATGAGAATGGATAGGATCAGGAATGAGTCCATCAGAGGGACAGCTCATGTTAGATGTATTAGAGAGAAGGTCAGAGAAGCAAGACTGAGATGGTTTGGTCATGTACACAAGAGGGATAGGGACTATATTGGTAGATGGATGCTGGAATTGGAGATGCCAGGCAGGAGGTCTAGGAGAACACCGAAGAGAAGATTTATGGACGTACTGAGAGAGGATATGAAGGTAGCTGGCGTGAGAGATGAGGATACAGAGAATAGGGTTAGATGGAGAAGGTTGTTTCGCTGTGGCAACCCCTGGGAAGGGAAAAGCTGAAAGGAAAAGAGGAATTTGCTTGATCCAAAGTGTATCTCTTTCTTAAAAGAATAGTATCTTATAACTTATAGGAAAACTGAGTGATAAAAATGAGTGGGTTTCAAGATAAGATAAGATAAGATAAGATAATACTTTATTGATCCCCATAGGGGAAATTCGGATGTTGCAGCAGCAACATTAGAGAGAAAAAAAAGCAATGGATTTAACAACACAATGTGGAAGCTTTCACTCGATCAACTGTTCGTACCACAAAATTGGTATAAAGTATGAAGTACTGATGATTTTTCAAAATAAATTCATTATACTGCTTATCCTGCACTGAGGATTGCGGGAGTAATCGAGCGAATCCTAGCTGTCACTAGGCAAGAGGTGGGGTTCACCCTGGGCTGTTTGCCAGACAATCAAAGGGCCACAAATACAGGCAAAAAAACAGTCAGTCACTCATTCATATGTCTGGGCAATTTACAGTCTACAATGAAATTGCTGCATATTTTCGGACCGTGGGAGGACAACAGACCAGGAGGAAAGCGAAGCAGACATGAGGACAACATGAAAGGGCCAAGAAAGGGCCCCTGTCAGAATCAAACCAGGGTCCCTCTTGCTGTGAGGCAGAAGCACTAACCACTGTGCTACCCTTTTTTTTTATTTATTTTTTTTTAATTGCGCTATTTATGGGTGAAAGCGAATTTGACAGCTATTGCATCATATCATGTGAAGATGTGTTTGTGTCAGAAATTCACCAACTTACAGAAATCCCTCAATTAAACTCTGTGTTCGGCTTATCGGAAACATCACATAATACTGGCTTATACCCTTTCATAAAGACATGTACTTCCTTCAGAAGGTAATGAAGAAGAACTCTTCTTCGTGAACTAGGAATATTGTCTAAAACAATTTTGCGACTGCTGCATGCCACTTTTAGTCGTTCAGAAAATATACATTTTCGAAGGACCCAAAGCTCTTTTGCCCTCTCACAGGTACTGCAGGCTGTACCTTTTGTCCAAGTAACTGCAGTTGAATTTTTGAAGGAACATCACATACTTTTTCTTGCTCAGTTCCATAGCGGTAGCCATAAGTGATAAACACCCAAGTAGAAGATTGCGGTGGAGATAAAAGATGGATTAACTCCTTGCAACTGGACTGCTGCAAACCCTTTGATTTCCATGCTGAGAGACAGAATATGCATCTAATCCTGTTATCAGAGGAAATGAATCTTTAATGGGGGGTCGGAGGGGTGGAGAAAGAAAGCTTTCATGAGTTTATCATAGAACAGGCTTCGTCTGTGGTTGAACGGATCTTATTAGCTCACATGGGCAGTGAGGTCCCAAAGCGGACTGCATTTATCATTTGCATCTGTTTGACAGAGGGAGAGGCCTCCCACTTGTAGCTCAAAACTCTGGCTAGTGTGAGATTCATCTATGATGTCAAATAAACATGGGTAGGGCCTTTCAAGAAGCACTTTATCTTGAAAAAGGACTTCCTTAAAGCAGGACACTGCTGTCAATTTTTTTTTTCACTGCAGTCACAGTTCTGCTTTGTGATTTTTTTAAACCTTTGTAGCAACTCTAGCAAGTGAATGGCATGTATAATAATTCAATTGGATAAGATCTGACATTAAAAAGAACTAACTGAGGTGGTAAGAATGCCTCAGACATTTCTTTTTCTGACACCTTTCTAAATATTAACAAAGCCTTTTTTGGAATTTTGTATTTTCTCCAACTCATAGCAAATGAAGCAAAGGTTGTGAATTTTGGCTCACTTATTCAACCTTCTGCACCATTCTTTTGATACTATAACAAGGTAACGATAGTTAACATCTGCATATAATCTTGGTCCCAAGTGAGCCACACTCATTATGGTGGAAGAGAGTAGGCAAAATGTACTGCTCATCAAAGCAAGAAAAAGGCAGGGTTCACTCTGCACTGGGTTGTCAGTCAATCACAGGGCCACTTAATGAAATATAAAACCATTCACTCTCCCATTCACACCTACTGACAATTTGTAGAATTCAGTTAGCCTACTGCATGTTTTTGGGCTCTGGGAGGAAGCAGGAGAACCTGCAGGGGGAACTGCAAACTCCACACAGAAAATACTGGCCAGCCAGGAGAGCTGAACCAGGAGCCTTCTTGCAATGGGGCTGAGAGAGCTGGCTGCTGTGACACTTTGTTGTTAATCTTCACATTGCAATGTATTGGAAAGCCTCATGCTCTCATACCTCACAGAATATAACAATGCAGAGAGCAATGGCTGTAATCAACAATCAAGAACCCCCTTTTTTTCCGCATTCAAACATTCAGCCTTTTATAAAATGGGACTTTTTCATTTGAGATAACAACAGGATGTTTTAGAAACATTACTGGGAACGTTGGAATTTTGAACAATAAATTTTTTTCCATCACATTAAATAATCCACAGAATAACAACAGCCGTAAACACAGGCTTCTTTGGGAGTACTTTGAGTTCTCTGGGTGGGTACTGCGTCTAAAAACTACTGTGTATCACATTTATTAGGTACTTCACTGTGGTTGACTGAGATTTGTCCTTTCATTGAACAGATGATCGATTCTTAAAATTCCATGTATTCAATTCATATCTATATATATCAGAACTGAAGCAACCTCGCTTTGGCTTTAGTGCTTTAAACTTGCTGCACAAATCATTTGTGTTATAATTAAAGAAGTTACACAGCATTTTCCGATACAAAGCCAGATTCAAAAATGCATAAAATAGAGTTCTGATTGTGTGTCGTCTGACTTTTTTTAATCACTATGACTACAGAAAAAAAGAGAGGCTCCAGGTTCTCAGTTTAGACTACAGTACACATAAAAAGAAGCAAAGGCCATGACAAAGCTGTCAGAATTAGTTGTTTAAACGTGCATTGATGTCAGCTATTTAATGGCAGTCAGCAAGTAGGTCAGCACTTTACAAACATGAAGCTGTAGGACCTGAATTGCAGTCTTACATATGCTGGAGTAAATGAGTATGGCAAAACGACACCATGCAAGACCATGCATCAAAACAGAAAAGAGCTGCGAATTGGCTGATCTTGGTGCAACAGTTTTTTTCTCTACCTGTCTCCTTACTTTGTGACATTTGAGATTGGTCAAAAGGTAGAAAAACTGCAGAAACAGGTTAAGCAAATACAACATTCAACAACCTGATTAAAGCTTTTAAACTTTATATGAATCAAACTGTAGCAAATGCTATTATTTTACCTTATCTGAAAACAGTTTGAACAAGTTTGTGCTGTCATTTCTTTTCTGTCTAATGGCAAAAATATAGCGAAAAGACATTTTTAACTTACTAGTAGCACCACCTGCATGCAATGGTTATACCTACAATGAACATTAATCCATTACATTTGTTTTTTGTCCCACTGAGCAGACCCCTCCTTTGAGACATTAGCTGCATAAAGAACATTAAGCTGTGAAACCTATGCCTTGAGGGGATTTGACACTCCTATGGTAGTTTGACATTGTAGAAATTGTCATTTGGAAAACAAATTTTGCTTCTCACACACTCCTACCAACAATATCCAGTGCAGTCAAGCTCCCCACAAAATTAAACCAAAATTAAGTCGGTGGGAGTTTTATGCCAGTATGGTTTTTCATAATAATAATAATAATAATAATAATAATAATAATAATAATGTATACTGTATTAATCCCTCGTGGGGAAATTTGTTCTCTGCATTTAACCCATCATGGCTGAACCATGAGGAGTTGGCTGCCGTTTGCCAACACCAGGGGAGCAGTGAGGGGTTCAGTTGCTTGCTCAAGTGTGTTGCTCAACAACACTTTGACACTCTAGGAGGAGACACTCCAAAGACGATCGCTATACCTCCTGCGCTACACTGCCCCTAAACCAATATATGCTGTTACACAAGTAGTTCATAAAACAGCAGCATTTGCCAAATGTTGGTTAAAATCTCCAACAAAGTTACTGCTAGTCTTACTGCAAGTGAAGCTAGCTATGCGAGTGCATAAAAGGTAAATGGGAAACCATAAACAACTATTTTTTGATAACAGAACATTTATTAGCAGATAAGTTGGGAAGCACATTTGTACTGTTGATCCAGAATTGCTGAATGAGATTTTTGTGTCATGAAAGACTCAGTCTTTCATTGAAGATCACCCAAGTATTGGCACTTCCCTGCTGAACTGTACACCAGGAAGTACACCTTGGTTTCTAAGGGTGATTCCATCACTAGCATTTCTGTTATAGGAATTTTGGGATGGACTTGTTGGTCAGGAGACACTAAGTGGCCGAGAATGCTCCCTCAGCTTTTAGGTTCTCTGAGAGCATCGCTTGGGCACAGTTACCTTCAGTACAGTTGCATCAGGCAATCTGGAAGTCAGTATTTCTCCCACAGGCAACAAAGAAATGGGTAGGCGATAAACTTGCTGGGGAACTTCAACACTCTCGATGGCCACGAACAGTGAGACCTGGATAGGCTTGATTGGCAGGAATGGTCACCCCCGATCTTAACCCGAATGGTGTTTTATTACTGGACTTCTGTGCTTGTCATGGGCTGTCCATAACAAACACCATGTTCAGACATAAAAGTGTGCACGTGGCATCAAACACACCTTAAGCCGCTGTTCAATGATCAACTATGTAGTCCTCTCATTGGACTTGGGGGTGGATGTTCTGGACACTCAGGTGACGAGAGGGGTGGAGCTGTCAACTGATCGCCACCTTGTGGTGAGCTGGCTCGGATGTTGAGGGAGGATGCCGGTCAGACCATGCAGACCCAAATGTATTGTGAGTGTCTGTTTGGAACGTCTGGCAGAGTCCCCTGTCAGAAAGAGTTTCAACCCCCACCTTTGGCAGCGCTTCAACCATGTACTGGGGGAGGCGGGGGGCCATTGAGTCCAAGTTGGCTATGTTCTGTGCCACCATTGTCAAGGCAGCAGACAGGAGCTGTCAAGCTAAAGAAGGAGTCCTACCATGTCTTTCTGGCCTGTGGAGCTCCAGAGGCAGCTGACAGGTACCGGCAGGCCAAGCGGCACATGGCTATGGTGGTTGCCGGGGCAAAAACTTGGGCGCAAGAAGAGTTTGGTGAAGCCATAGGGAACGACTTTTGGAAGGCTCCAAGGAGATCGCCGCCAACACTATGAACAATGGGGATAGCTCGCTGTTGACCTTGACTCAGGACACTGTGGATTGGTGGAAGGAATACTTCTATGGTCTCCTCAATCCCAACGACATGCCTTCCAATGAGGAAGCAGAGTCAGGGGACTCTATTTCCTGGGTTGAAGTTGCTGAGGTAATCAAAAAGCTTGGTGACAGGACCATGGAGGTTGATAGGATCCACCATGGGTTACTTAAGGCTCTGGAAATTGTAGGGCTGTCCTACCTGACGCTTCTATTGCATCGCTTGGAAGGTGGTGGTAGAGCTACTGGATTGGCAATCTGGGGTGGTGATCCCCATTTTTATAAAGGGAGATTGGAGGGTGTGCTCGGGACCATGCCAATCTGCAGACTCCTATTGAAGAGATGTTGAAGAGGCTCAGCTAATTCCCCTGCACAGGTCTTTAGCAGACTGCAACCTTTGACTTCAGTCTTTTAGGCACTCCTCTCACCTGGTCAGCAGTGACCGTGAGTGATGGAGGTCAATAGGCAGAGTTTGGGCTGTGTGATGACACTGTGTGTGGTCAATGTCAGGGTCATTGTCAGAGACAGGTGGGGGAGGTGCTCTGGAGGTGGCAATCAGAGTATCAATAGCTGCCCCCGTATCAATAGCAGTAACAATGGCCGCCCCATGACCAGAGTTGCTGTACCGATTGAAGAACTGGTTAAGCTCGTTAGCCCTTGACATGTCGCCATCAGCCTTGCAACCCTTTCCTCCATACCCTGTGGTGTTTCAAACTCCATGCCATACCTCCTTCATGTTGTTATCCTGCATCTTCTTCTCCACCTTCCTCCCGCATGCCTCCTTGGCCTCCCTTAGGTGTCTTTTTAGTTACCCCTGCTCCGTCATGTTGCCCTCCTTAAAAGCGTTTTTCTTCTTGTTAAGGAGTTTTTTGACATCACTGGTCACCCAAAGCTTGTTATTGGGGTAGCAGCTCACAGTCTTATTGGGTACTACAATGTCCATACAGAAGTTGAGGTAGTCAGTTGTGCATGCTGTGACCTCCTCGAAATTCACCCTGTCCTTTAATATGCTCCATTCAGTGGACTAGAAGCAATCCCTCAGTCCCTCCTCTGCCTCTGGTGTCCATTCTCTCAAGGTGCATGTAATGACTGGAAGTTTTTGTACTCTTGGGTTGAACAATGGCTGCAGTTGAATGAGGATGTGATTGGAGTTACCAAGTGGAGGAAGGGGAGTGGCAGTCTATGCATTCCTTGCATTTGCATAGAGGAGATCTATTGTCCTATTTTTCCTTGTTGTTCATTCCACACATTGGTGAAAGTTTGTGAGAGTGGAATCAAGTGTAACATGATTGAAATCACCCATTTTGGCAAAAAAGGCATCCGTGTGAAATTTTTTTAGCCTCACAACAGTTGTGTGGATGACGTCACAGTGACATCACACTGTAACGTTACACTGCCTCCGCGACCCGAACCCGGTCAAGAGGTAGAAGATGGATGGATGGATGGATGGCAATAAACAAATGTGAGATTCTCACTCATGCTAATGGGAGAACTTGGTTTTTACATAAATAGATAATGTATACTTCATTTATCCTGTGGGGAAATTCATTCTCTACATTTAACCCACCATGGAGCGCCAGATGAGCAGTTAGGGGTTCAGTGCCTTGCTCAACAACACTTCAACCCACTAGGAGGAATTGGGAATCGACCCAGCAATGTTCGGTTCCTCGCTCAACCTCCTGTGCCACGCCCCCCTCTTACATATACTGTATGTATATATGTAATCTTAAGTCATGAGAAAGGCTATGCAGATAAGAGCCTGTCATGGATGCGCAATAAAGTGATAATGAAATTGTGTATGAGTAAAAAAATTAAATGTTTATTGGAAGTGTCTTTGGACTATTTCACACTCAAATTGCGCAATTTAATGTTAAGCATCCAATTGATATGAAACTGCTGTACATTATCCATCAAAAAAAGAAAAAAAAAAAGGAAACTGTCTTACCAGCTAGTATATTATGGACAGGTGTTGCGATGTTAATATCCTGCAGATGTTCAAGGGTCTCAGTGTGGAAAAGGCGCAGAGTGGACCCCGAGCTGAAAGCAATCCAAATGCCCACGCCAGCCACTACCATGTGGGACACCACCATACCTTCCTCCTGGTGCGCCTCTAATTGCCTCTGAATTGGGGAGAAGTGCGGGGTAAGAGATAGAGCAACAGAAGTTTTGATCTCAAGACTGTAAAGGATCATGATGCATACCATTCCTGACAAAGTTTCCTTAGCACTGCATTCAGTTCATTTGTTTCGGTACATCTACAATGCTCATACTGAGCAATCATATGTCGAATCTGATGAACTAAGAAATAAATGTAATCAATGGCATAACACCTCTTTCTGGAGTAGGTGCCACTTTAGAAATTCTATTCCCGTGGGCTACTGGGGCTTCAGTCACCTGCAAAACTACCTTCACAAACTCAATAGGTGAGCAACTTTTCAGAAGAACTTTGGCAAAGTTGCAAAGTCCAGACCCTTGTGTGGGTCCAGCAGCTACTGAGTCTCAAGTAAGGTTATCTTGAGCTTCAAAAGTAAACAGCACTTTAATGAAAAAACTTTCAAGCACTGACTTCCATCAAACCTGCTATTATTAGTGACCTTGTTTATTGACATGGAACAAAATTGCTTATTTATAGTTGCAGCAGCTATTGAGTGAACTAAATTCCATTATCAAACATCAACACAGCAGTTGTATTTATTTCTTGAAGCTGAAGACCCTGTAATGGCGCTTATTAAAGGAAATGATTCAATTTTCACAACAGCAAAGACAATAATACACACCCAGGACAAATATTTATTCAGTGTTTGAGTGATTTTTTCGATGTTGCAAATATGGTGGTATCCAAATAAGAAAACACACTGAAAGCAGTACAGACAACTGATTCACAAGACTTTGTTCTTGTATTCTTAATAATGTATTTTCTATGGCCAGAATAAAATAGATCAGAAATGTTTTATGAGCTATGAGTTAAAATTCTGTCACCAAATAGTGCTTTATATATAGGTGGAGTTATATTGGGCTACTAAGAAGCCACTTACAATTGTTTAAGTACAGCGGCATTCAACCATGGTATTTTAATTCAATTTCCAGGTTTTATTTTTTTCATCTATTCAAACAGTTCTAACTTGTAACTGATCTGTAACTGTGTGCTCCACAATTACTGTCATAAATCAGAACGAACTCCAGAGTGACGGAAAGAGAGCAAGACAGGCAGATGGTCCAACACAATGAGCTTAATGAGACTAACCAGATTATGAGTGAGTGCATGTCAGAGGAATGTTGCTATTTCTGGCCCAGGGCAGGTGTTCTTTCCATGAACACAAGCAAAACACACATGGGAGGTGGTATTCACATTTTACAGTGTAGACAGAAGAAAATGCAGTTGGGATAAGTTAGGAATTGTTTCTTGTTAGGGGTCATTTATACACAATCCAGTTCTGCTTCAAGTCATGTCTGGCCTGGCACCTGTCAGATTTCAATGCTCTTTCCAAAACTTGTTGTGTAATAGATCCTTTTTTAATCAATATTCAATATATCATATGAAATTTGACAACGTCGCCTTGACTTATTTGTTTTCCAAGTCTCACTCTCTTTGTTTCGAGAAACCTGATATCCCCACATCACTGAGAAATAGATAGGAGGAACTTTCCCTGGATAGTTGCCTGTGTGATTTACACAATCAGACTGTGACAGAAAAAGAAATCTGAAATAGATAAAAAATACATTAAAAAAACAGTTATTTAACCCAAACTACGATCATCTAAATCAGTGCTACATGGCAACATAAGCTAGTTTACATACCTCCACGCAGTGTGAGTGCGCACTGATGATGAAGACCTGTCCGCCTGACGACACCCAGATGTGCTCTCCCACTGCCAGCATGGCCTTGATGGGAAGGACTCCCAGCTTCAGCACCTTGGGCTTCTCACTACTCCACAAACCATCTGCAGCAGCACAAAAATCAGCAAATCAGCAGAAAAACAAACAAAATAACCATCCCGCTGAGAGTAAAAGGCATGAATTCCATATCATGCCAATGTAGTATTACAAGAGGGCTGAGCAGTGAAATTACCCTCGTTTTTTACGTTTTTCAAGTATGTTGATAGACTATGCCTTCCAAAGTCGTTGCTGAAATATATTTGCTGTGCAATGTGGGAGAAGTCAAAGGTTCAGTTAATTGAAGTACTTTATATTCTTGAGTAATTTATGAAATCAATAGATCACATTCATGAAATTTTCAGACAACAATTTATCTCTGCATATCATCCAGAAGACCCAAAGTTAAATTAACTCAAAACACTTCAAAAACATAAAAAACACCTGACAGAAAGAAAAAGCTGTAGGAAAGAAAATTGGTAACGATCACCAACAATATTTTTTGGACTGATATCACAGAATTTCCACCTGAAATTCAGTGAAACTGTAGACCAATGTATAATGAAATGGAAATAAACTAGTAAAAATCAAATGTACCTATTTTCTTTCTGCCACTGGTAACACACCAATTATCTGTCAGATGAGCAACAGATTACAGGTTGTGTTGAAATAATACTGTCCAAGCTTTGTAAGTTAATAGCTATTTTTACACAACAGTTAAAGAACAATTGTTAATTCTGCATGTGGAGGATGTCATTTCACTGTTTAAATGCTGCCTGCAAAGGTCATTTGCATTTAAAGCTGTAATTGCGGAAGAGTGGCCATTGATGGTTTTCGCAGCCCTCAACTTGGAATTTAGATGTGCTGTGAGGCATTCAGAAAGAGCAGAACTCTCTCCCACTCGCACCTCCTACACACTCTACATGTACCCAGGCACCTCCACTGCCAGCTCCACGTAGATGAAACACCCCATGAACACATTTTGTACATTGGAGAACATTTTTGCAACATTCATTGGATTTACATCAGAGGAAATAATGTGAGAAAAGATAGGCAGGACAGATTCCTTTCTTCCATCTTAAACTTAAAAGGATCATAAAACATCATCATATGGACTCTGTTACGTTTATGTGAAAACTGCATTTACTGCTGAAGTTGAACTATAAGGGTCCAGAGTCCTTTTTGCAATTCATTTCCTCCACGTGCCCCCTTCCCTGTGCTAATCTTGTCCAGGAAGTGAATTAGGGATGACCAACAGAGTTTGCTTGAGAAAAGGCACAAAGGCACCCATTGAGGAGTGAGGTACCGTGCAGGGCGAGTTATCCTTTCAGAGGTACAGTAATAACAGTCGAAGTAGGTGCAAGAGAGGATAGATCAGATTACATCCCGGCATTGCCTTGTGTATATTACTGAAGCTTTCACACTGTGATAGGAAAACAAGAAAAAAGGAAAGGAACATTAGAGGAATAGAACACAAATGACAGAAGTGCCAACATGCAGTCTTAAATCTTCAGTCCTGAAGCCAGCCAGCCTCCATATCTACTTTTTAAAGTGAATATTTTTTTAAATTTCATGTTCGTAGTGTGCAGTGTATAAACATGATGAATTAGTTTAATCTAAATGCACCAAAGCATATAAAGCAGACAGCCAGATGTGATTTAACAGGCCAATAATTTTTTATGATCTGTCATCTAGGTAACAGAGACCACAGTGCAGAGCGCAGTGCAGTTTATGTTGTGACTGTCTGTCGACGATGCGTGACCTCTGCCTTGTTGCCTCTCCCTTTCATCATCTCTCAAACACAGGGCGTCACAAAGGAAAACGCAAGCATGGCAGAATGAGGATGACTGGCTGGCTTAAAACAAACTGTATCTATGGCACAGTAGCATTTCCATTTAGCCAAAACATCACTTTGATCAGCTGACAGTTCAGCATCAGAGAGAATATAGGCTTGGGTTTCTCACAATTGTGCTGGTTTCTTCATTGCGGTGTTAACTACAGCTCTGCTCCAAGAGCTAATGGAAAACAGCCAAAGAAAGAGCTTGAATCGCATTACAATTAAGGGGAGGGGAGACACTACTGACCAAATGATTGCAGGATGAGTCATCCTCTTAAGCATCAAGGCAACACAGTTATAAATGAGAAGAAATCATACATTGGATTTAGAAAATCCAGGGCCAGAATTTTCTTCTGGGGATTAACATGACAAACCTGTTAATAATTAAAAGAAGCTATTGGAGCACTTGGTTGCACCAAAGTGTAAGGCTGTCAGTCCTAAAGCCGCTGTAGAATAATTAGTGGATGGTGAATAATGGGGTTAAAAGATGTGACATCAAATAAAATGTAATGAATAGCCTTAATACGTTCTTGAGCAACAGCATGTGTGCAATATATTTTTTGAAGCAATCTGTATCTTTTGTAGGTAAAAAAAAGACTGTTTGTCTCCACAGAATCAAACATACTTATCACTGTTTCTTCCACCCTCTTCAACAAATTTGCATTGACATTCATCCAATAAAAAAGTACAAAATGAGTCACTGAGGATTCAGAAATCCTATTTCAGACATATGAAGACATGGTGAGGCATTCATCAAATGTAACTGCCCCACTGTAAAGCTCTTGCAGTAGTTGCATCACAAGACAATGACAGACATTCTGGTATTTGACAACCAAGATTATCAATCTTTGTTTGCTTTTTGTTTGAAAGCAGAGCGAGAATGTAGCAGAGGGAAATGCAGTTTCAGCCAGATAATAGAGGGGAAAAAACACAAGAGAAATGCTGTGAGGAGAGTCTAAGACCTAGATTCCTCCCTTTTTCTGGGCTCATCTGGGAGAGGAACAGATTAAATAGGCCACTTCTAACAGACTAGATTCTCCCAGACAACCAAAGCAATTGGAAGTGGAACCTCAGCTCAGAAGCAAAGGAGACCCCTGACCCAGAATGAGACATTGAGGATCTATGTTAGACACCAACGAAACCCAGGGACTCAGAGACAGAAAACAGTTTCTCTAAGACTGCTGCACCCGAGAAAACTAATGCTGTTAATGTCAGATATTTTTCTTTGGGAAAAAATCTTGTAAATGCTGCAGTCAGCACTGTCTTGATGCCACCTCCTTACACAACCCTTTGAACAAACAGACAGGTAGCCACGGCAGTTTCCAATTCAGCATTTGATCTAATGCTACAGCTTTAAGAAACATGCTTAGCTATAGGAGGACTTTAAATGTTGCTCAGTCAAAAGATAAAACAGTCATAGAGCACACAATTACTCGCCCCCCTGTTGTGGTTAAGGTTAGAAGTTTCAGGGTCAGCGCAGATCAAATTCCTGAATTTGAAAATCAAATGACAACAACAGGTATGTTTATGTTTTGGCAGTAGCATTAATATAACACCATGGTTATACTCAATATAGTTGTGTAGAGTTCTACATGTGAGGAGCCAAAAATTCACCTATCTTGCAAAAATACATACCGGGTGATCTGGAGTAAATGGCCACAGACCCGCTGACCAGACCAGCGTACAAACAGTGTTTCTTGTAGACGAGGCTCATTACAGTGGATTTGTCTGGTGTGAAGAAATGCTGCAGGCGTACTTTCTTGGACCACTGACAGCTCTTATACACAACAATGCTAAGAAGGAGTGGGGAGATAAAATTAGCAACAAATAAAATACTACTGCTGAGCACCTTCCAAAATGCAAAATGCAATTACAATGCCAATTGCAATCAAAACTGTTCATAGCCGGTAACAATAGGAAAACCATATTTGCAGTTTTTTCTCAGTTGTAATGGGATCTCATGAAGAAAAAGCTCCCAGCTCCAGAAAAAAAAAATCCACAGAGACCTAAAAAATAATACTTGTGCTAGTACATTTCAATCTCCAGAAGCAATTTATTGACTTAATAATTCAATATTTAGGGGTAATTATTGTAGAAATTTGCAGATGGAAAAAAATTAAATCAAAATGACCATTTTTATATTATGCTGAATCATTATACACTAAGCTACCAAGATATAAATAAGCATAAGAGCACAGACACCCACTATCAGAGTAAACCGGTAAACAAATACAGATAGTTAAAATGTTTGGCTGCATTAAAAAAGAAAAAAAAAATCATTAAAGAGTAACATGCTTGACTGAATGTTTAATTTCAGTGTCTTAATCTGCAGACACCTCAGTGGGCAGTACCTGCCCTCCTCCATGCCCAAACAAACGGTGGGTGTATCACTCGCTTTTGCTTGGGATGTGTGGTTGTTCTCTAGGACTTTCTTCCCTGTCTCCTGGGGTTGTTCCGCTGAGACGTAGGCCATGCAGAGGATACGGGACTCAACATTGAAGCATTCAGTGACCTTGGGGCTGCAGCTCTGCATTGCCACAATTGCTATCTGGCCCATCTGGTTGGTACAGCTTGCAACCTGAATGGAGGAAATAACTGTCTATTCAACTTATAGTTGATACGTCACTTCAGAGAGTTTTTCATTTGTGTGGATCAATGTGTCAATTAATGTTTCCATTCAGTAGTCCAGATTTAAGGCTGGTTATATAACTAGGTCAAAAAATCTGACAAAACAGGATTCAGCAAACGCAAAAACAATGTAACCTAAATTTCTCATTAGAACTCATTTAAAGTTCTGTAAAGCAGTTTATTGATAAAAATGCTGAGGAACAATATTTAATTCCCAAAACATTCAATTAAAAGAAGTGAGTGAAAAATTAATACAGGGAAAAATATCTTACCCAGACACATCCATGACCCACGATGGGAGTGTCAGCGGTGCTCTCATTGTTGATGTAGGGTTCTGGGTTATGAACTGCACATTCAACCTGTCACATTACAGTCAGGAAAGAAGATAAAAAGGAAAGTTACAGGTTGTAGAGATGGTGAAATCGCAAGAAGCAAACAGAAGAAATTAGTTATTCTAAGGCTTGATTTTTTTTTTGTCTGAATTAAAGAGCCGCACTGCCATCCATGAGCTTGCCCCCCCTGGACACAAGTAATTTTTACTCCCTCCACTTAATATTGGTTGTTGCAGTCTGTTGTGTGCATGTTAATGTGGTATGATACAGTAGTGAAACATACATACTTATTGGTTACATTATTATTTTATAAAGCGGCTACTCTTTTGTTAAAGAAACACAGGCTGAGATTCATCCTTTGCTTATATTTCATCCCAGGGCTAACATCAATTGCACTTAATATGATGCAAGTATGTCTGTAACTACTGACTGTCTTATATTTCCAAGTGTTTTTATTTCATACCATGCATTAAATTTCAAGAGTTAGAGTTTTACTAAGGTGAACTAATAAAATGGCAAATGAGTTACCACACCTATGAAGTCTGAATGTCTATTCGTCCTTTCATTGATTTATATGTATGTAGTGACTAATACTTCTTATATAGTATTGCTTTTTTTTTGCGGGCAGCAAAGAAAGGAAATTAATTGTACAGGGAAACAAGAAAAACAAGTTTGCTTACTGCGCATATGATAAAAAACCTTTTTAATCCTTGAATCCCCAACAGGTTGAATCAGGAGGGAAATAGAGGACTCAAAGTCAAAGAGGCCAATGTCAGTACTATGAAAGCACACTATCCCTTTAAAACACAGCCATGTGCTGGGATCAGCTGTATAACCTTGCTGCTATTAGCATCAGACGCTCGACAAATGCAGTTACTAGTCCTGGAAGTACAAGCGAGGGCCACATGGAGTATAGTATGAGGGCAGGATGTCACGTGTGCGAGACATCAATAGTGACACACACAAAGAGAGACAGAGAAAACACACTAGTTATAGTGTCCAAACAATTACAAATCACTTGAGTAACTCTACACAACATAAACTTCTCAGAGCTACAAGGTGCATCTTTAGGGCAATGGAGTAGTTTGTAAAACAGACAAGTGACCTGGTGATTATACATATTTTCTAGATGTTATGCACCGTAAGTCTGTACTTGGTAATGCATTTGTTAATTTAAAATACAGATGGGGCAGTATTTTAAGAATTATACGATTTGTCATGAGAATCTAGCTGTTGGTTAAGATTGAAGTAACCAGTCACGTTGATATTATCTTATATATACAGTATATGTATGTACAGTATATGTATGTTTGCAAGAGATTATGGAGTCTCACCTTGAATTCCTGGAGTTTAGACATGACTACAGGCATATGTTGAAGCAGGAGAGGGTGTTTTTGTTTTTTTATCTGATTTCCATCATCCTCTGCAAAGAACCAGCCCTGCAGGTTGTCTTCTTCTATAATGATGCAGAGCCACAATGTTATTAGCTAAGTAGTAAAAAAGGTTTAAGAATGACAGAAGTGATTTTAAGCAATAAATAGAAGAATAAAATGAACACAGTTTACATGAAGGAAGTGACATGTACCGAGGGCCAACTTGGCCATTTGCAGGTTACTTATCCATGACTGCTTGATGGCTGGGTTGAGGGTGTTGAACACTGCACTGAAGTACGTAGATTTACCCATTCTACCAAAGGGAAGGATAAAACAAGATCACACTGTAAGCTGACATTAACTGCTTTCCCACTTTGCTATTTTTAAAAGTCCATGTTAAAGTTAAAACAATGTGATACATGTGAGACAACAAAAAGAAAACATGATAATGGACTTTTAAATTTTTGAAGGGCTGTGGATCTATGCCTCACTAGTGTAAGATAGATCACAACATGCAGTACTGATCCCATACACAATCAATGAATAAAGTTGACTTACAGATAATGCTTTAAAAACACAACAATGAATAGTCACTTAATCAACATTTTATAATTTTAGAAGTTGCAATTGCTAAGTATACATTGACGACAATGCGAACTGACTTACATCCAAACAGGTGTCAATGATCTACTGTTTTAACTACACACTGATCTCCTGATTAGTATATCTTTAGATGTTGAATGAATTGTAAATGTCTGGGTTATATCTCAGTCACAGGGGGGAGGGATGCAAATGTCAGTCCTGAGCTGATGGAAAACAAAGACTGTGACAAAGATGCAGAAGTAAATTACAATTATCATTTCCAACAATGTGTGTGTGTCTGTTCCTGTGGGTGCGTCCGGCTTCCTGTCACAAGATGATGGAATGATAAGTTGTATTTTGATATTAAACTATGTGTTAGTTTGTGTCATAAACATCAGTATTTAGGAACAGCTATAGCAACAGCTAGCCTCTGTAAGCACGAGGGCACCATTGGCACATTTACTGCCCAGAGAACTGCAGTACCTCAGACTGAGCAGATGGAAAAATGTTGTCTCTGCTTAAGCTACAGGGACATATGGGGCAAACTGAACAAAAGAGGTTAAAAGGGGATAAAGATGAAACTGGGATAGAGTACAGAGGTTTAAAGAAGCTCTGCAGTTAATGCTGCCATTCCGGAACAGCAGACAAAGACCTTAAGGTGTGTAGACACTGTAGGAAAGTATAAACAACAACCAAAAAAATATAACAACTAAAATTACACACTTGTCTTGTTTGCCAGGCAGCTGGAGTTGGATCCTACAACGATCAGCAGCCCTGATCTCCTCCTCCTTCTTCAGAATCAGTCTCTGGAGACCAGAAACCCAGTCCTGGGCCACTGTGGGGTTTACATTCTATACAGTCATATAGAAATGGAGGAATGGAGGATATGAATAAGCAGCAGCAAGACAGAGAGAGAAGGAGAGAGAAAGATTGAAGTGGAAATTAAGCTAATTAGATCAGGTTTGGAAAAATGAAAATGATTCAAATGATATGGGTCTTGCTGACAAATCATAATTTTCAGATTTAAATACCACTTGTTATTAAAGAATTATTGAAATGTATTTGATAAGCACATGTTCAACTGAACTGCATATATAATACAAATTCACAGAAGTTGAAAAGATAACATTTATTTCATGCACTTTCATGCACAAGGTGACATGAAAAAAATCCTTGTGGGTTGACTTTGAAAACATGTAATGAAAAATCTACACTATTCATGAATAAATCTGAAAAAATGCCAAATGTGTCAAACTAAGCACATTATTCAACACAGTGAGCCATCAACATCAAACTGCAAGAGATCCTTTAAAGAAAATTGTTGGGATCTGGGCTTAAGAGTCTGTGCAGTTCCCTTCACCTTGCAGTTCTTCACCAGAGGGCCAAATTGAGAAGCAGCCCTGCAGCAGGATGGATGTGTGTCCCCCCCCCTTTCCTTGCAAGTTCCTCGTTCCAAAGCCCAGGGGTCTACGTCTCGCCGGCTTCCTCGCCAGTCCCTGAGGCCCCTGCCATCCCTATTATTCCCGAGTCCAGAGGTCTACATCACACTGGCTTCCCCGCAAGTCCCAGAGATCCCCGTGATCCCTATCATTCCCAAGTTCAGAGGTCTAAGTCACACCGGCTTCCTCGGGATCCCTATCGTTCCAGAGGTCTGCGTCTTACTGGCTTCCCCGTAAGTCCCTGAGACTCCCGCCCTGATTCTAGCGCCGTCCTGCCAGGCCTCCTGGTATCGACTTTGCCTCTTTGAGTTCCCTGACCCGTCAGTGGATGCCAGCACCATCCTGTGTTGCCTCCTGGTACCGACCTTGCTTTTTCGAGTTCCCTGCTCTGTCGGTGGGTAACAACGCCGTCTACCTGGCCTCTTGGTACTGACCTTGTCTCTGTGAGCTCCCTGCCCTGTTGGTGGATGTCCCTCTACCTGGCCTCCCATTTGTCCTTCAATAAATCCCTGAAAACGCCTTACCATCTCAGTGTTCTTGCATTTACTTCTGGAAGTGCCAGTTCCTGCCACCTCCAGAAGTTCTCTGACGACTCTTCCATCGTTGGATACATCACCAATGATGACGAAGAGGAGTACAGAGAGCTGGTTGCGAGTTTTGTTGAGTGGAGCAACCAAAATCACCTCCTACTCAACATCTCCAAGACTAAGGAGGTGGTAGTGGACTTTAGGTGGAATAGGAGGAAACCTCAACCAATCACCATTCTGGGTGAAGAGGTGGAGATTGTGGACTCCTACAAGTACCTTGGGGTCCAGCTTAACAATAAACTGGACTGGACACACAACACAGATGCCCTATACAGGAAGGCTCAGAGCAGGATGTTCTTCCTGAGGAGACTGAGGTCGTTTGGTGTCTGCAGCGCGCTCCTTAAGACCTTCTACCAGTCTATGGTAGCCAG
Source organism: Fistularia tabacaria (assembly GCA_901007705.1). NCBI lineage: Eukaryota > Metazoa > Chordata > Actinopteri > Syngnathiformes > Fistulariidae > Fistularia > Fistularia tabacaria. The sequence goes on along the minus strand of CAAKHD010003233.1, from coordinate 636 downwards.
CGCACTCTTCTTTGCTATAGTAGGCTGGTGGGGCGGTGCCAGGACTGGTGAGGTCAACAGGCTCAACAAGCTTGTGAGGAAAGCTCGCTCCGTGGTGGGACTCAACCTCAACCATCTTGAGTCGGTGGCTGTGCGGAGGGTGAAGGACAAACTGGGAGCTATGCTGGAAAATCCTTCCCACCCCCTGCTCGACGAGCTGTGGCTGATGAGCAGCTCGTTCAGCCAGCGGCTCATCCCACCCCGGTGCAGAACTGAACGCTTCAGGCGCTCCTTTGTGCCCACGGCCATCAGACTGTATAACAGCAGTCTGGACGGGACACAACTCTGACTGCCTGGGGAGCATCTGTGCTACTGCCACCCCATCACTCCATCACCCAATTTTTTTACTTACTTACTTACTTTACTTACTTACTTAATTACTTTACTTATTTATTTATTTATGTGTGTGCTATCCATATGTATATGCGTATGTATATATGTGTATGTGTATACTGTATATATATATATATATACACATATATATATATACATATATATGTATGTATATATATATATATATATATACACATACATATATATACACATATACACATATATACATATATATACACATATATATACATATATACATATATA
>CAAKHD010003232.1:52772-93795 GCA_901007705.1 Fistularia tabacaria | reverse complement strand
AGAGAGTGAGTGAGTGAGTGAATGAGTGAGTGAGTGAGTGAGTGAGTGAGTGAGTGAGTGAGTGAGTGAGTGAGTGAGTGAGTGAGTGAGTGAGTGAGTGAGTGAGCATGCTAGCGAGTGAGCATCCATGCTTGTGATGAATTTAGGCCTGTGAAGGACCTGAGTGCATTGAGAAAGATTCAAATAAATTGCTAGAAAAAGTCATTTTTATTTGGGGGAAAACACCATAGATCATGTTAGAGGCATAAGTTTGAGAGGAAGATGAAATTCAGTCAGTGTTGATAAAAATAAGGCATTATTTCAAACCCCTAATATGAAAAAGGGGCTTTCACAAAGAAATTGTATGAAATCAGTTTGCTCTGTCATGTGACATAAATGTAAAAAGATTTTCCCTGCAGCTGTCATTCCCCACATCCTCAGACAAGCTTTGCACTGAACACAACTGCATCGCCTGACAGTGGTTTGTTGACCTGATGTGGCCATGTTAGGTAATATGAAATGAAAAAAATACAAGGCACTATAAATAAATAAGGAGGGGTACTTACTAATGACCAGATAATGTTCTGTGTTACAAAAAAAAAACCTTTTGACTGTGATAGTTTACAAATAAATGTATAAAGGCAGAGTATATTTTTAAAATTTGGTGAAATTATATTGAAATTAGCAAGTCAAAACACCAAGATGTCTTACAACTAGCTCTCATGTGTGAAAATAATGAGCTAGCTTTTATTCACACAGCATTAAAATAATATGGGTCAGTATCACATCTCCAAATGCAAGAATAAACAGTGTGACATCAGAGCTCTTGTGAAACACCTACCCTGCTTAGGGTTAAAATAGGATGAAACACCTTCCCAAGTACCCGTGTTAAATAACATTTGATTTATAATTCTACCTTTTATGAATTTCTCGACATAAACAGTATTTCCTGCCTATTTTCAATGCAGCAGGCAAGAACATACTGTAATCTCTCCAACATTTTTCTGCAAACAAATACCACAGTTTGTGTTGGGTTTTTTGTTGTCACCCACCTATGCTTTGGGTGACCGTCCTCAGCCTCTCCATTAGCTCCCCGAGGGCCATCTCCTCCGTCTTCATCCACAGGATCATTCTCCACAGCGGCAGCGGAAGACCAGCTGCCCAGCCAAAAGACACTTTCACGGGAAGAAGAGACAGCTTGCCTGCTTTTTCTTGACCAATGCCTCAGAGAGGTGATGGTGATGAAGCAGCTGGGAAAAAGGGGTGACGGTGGCAATTCCAGCTGAGCAGAGGGGAAGAGGGAAAGCTAGCACTGGATTTTACTGGCTTACACGATACATGGAAACCAATGGAAACAGACTGTAAAAAAGGGTGTTTGTGTGAATGTGTGTCTGTATGTGTGTGTGTGTGTGTGTGTGTATGTGTGGGTGGTAGGGTAGGGCTTGGATGCTTGTTTGAAAAGGATGCTTAATGGATGCTGCTGAAGCTGCAATGCCTCTGCTTTGACATTCTAGGCTACAGAGAGAGGAAGAGTGGAGGATGCCGGCTCAGGAGACTGGGAGGAGCTGAAGGAAGAGGCATTGCAGCGTCATCCACACATGATGTTTCAAACCTGAACAGAACTGGCAGAAAGAGGGGGAAGGGAACTGAACTACAGCGTTGCAGTTTCACACATGATCCAACAGTGACATCCACAGGGGAGGTACTGCATAACGGCTAATCTAACTGAACAAATTAAAGGCTTAAAAGGAGTTCTCATGCAACAGATCAATTTGCTCTATTTTTACCAAATATGAATGAAGAATAAAGATAAGGAAAAACACAATGATAAAAAATTTCTCATGGAGTGGTGTTTCTATCAAATAAGCAAAGGGAAATAAAATGGAGGATAAATGGCTACTGAGAGCTGAGGTATCATTTTAAACAATATAATTTATTTTTGAATGAAGAGTATTTTCTCCATAACAATAACTGAACAATTCATATCCAAAAATATTGTAAAAATGCTAAAACTTTAAATTTTATCAAATATAGCAACACCCGTCCATCCATCTATCCGTCTTCTGCTGCTTATACAAAGTCAGAGCAGGGAGGCCCAGACTTCCCTCTCCCAAGCCACATGATCCAGCTCTTCTGGGGGGACCCCAAGGCACTCTAGGCCAGCCTAGAGATTTAGTCTCTCCAGCGTGTCCTGGATCTTCCCCATGGCCTCCCCCCAGATGGACATGCCCGGAATACATCCCCTGGGAGGCGTCCAGGAGGCATCCTGACCAGATGCCCAAGCCATCTCATCTGACTCCTCTCTATGCGGAGGAGCAGCGAATCTACTCCGAGTTCCTCCTGGATGGCCAAACTTCTCACCTTATCACTAAGGGAGAGTTCGGCCACCTGCAGAGAAAGCTCCTTTCGGCCGCTTGTATTCGCGATCTCGTTCTTTCGGTCACTACCCACAGCTCGTGACCATAGCTGAGGGTAGGAATGTAGATCAACTGCTAATTGAGAGCTTTGCTTGCTGGTTCAGCTCCCTCTTCATCATAACAGACTGGTACAGAGTCCGCATCACTGCAGACGCTGGACCAATCCGCCTGTCGATCTCCCGCTCCATCCTTCCCCCACTCGTGAACAAGACCCCAAGATACTTAAACTCCTCCACTTGGGGCAGGACCTCTTCCCCGACTCGGAGTTGGCACTCCATCCTTTTCCGGTTGAGGACCATGGTCTCGGATTCGGAGGTCCTGATCCTCATTTCAGACGCTTCCCATTCGGCTGCAAACCTCTCCAGTGAGAGCTGGAGATCATAGCCTGATGACGCCAACAGAATCACAACATATGCAAAAAGCAGGGATTTGATCCTGTGGCGACCACACTAGATCCCCTCAACGCCCTGGCTGTGCCTAGAATTTCTGTTCAGAAAAGTTATGAACGTAATCGGTAACAAAGGGCAGCCCTGGCGGAGTCCAACTCTCACCGGAAACGAGTCCAACTTACAAAGGGCAATGCGGACCAAGCTCCAACACCGGTTAGAACAGGGACTGAACAGCCCATATGACAGCCGGTTGGTGGACCAGAATCTCCTCGAACTGTGGCCTAAGGTGCATAGGTGCCAAGTGCACATATGGACATCTTTATGCCTGTACATGGTGTTTGTTATGGACAATCCGTAACAAGCCCAGAAGTCCAAAAACGAAACACCACTCGGGTTCAGATCAGGGGGGCAGTTCCTCCCAATCATGCCCTTCTAAGTCGTACTGTCGTCGCCCACATGAGCGTTGAAGTCTCCCGGTAGAACGAGGGAGTCCTCAGAAGGAGCGCACTCTAGCAACCCTGCTAGGGACCCCAAGAAGGGTGGGTAAACTGAACTGCTGATGGGTGCATAGCCACAAACAACAGTCAGAACCCGTTCCCCCACCTAAAGGCGGAGGGAGGCTACCCTCTCGTCCACCGGGTTGAACCCGAACGTACAGTCACTGAGTCGGGGGGCAATCAGTATGGCCACCCCTGCCTGGCACCTCTCAACGGGGGGAACTCCAGAGTAAAAAAGAGTCCAGCCTCTCTAAAGAGGCCTGGTTCCAAACCCTACACTGTGCATCAAGGTGAGTCCGACAATATCTAGTCGGAATCGCTCAGCCTCGCACACCAGCTCGGTGTGAGGTGACATTCCATGTTCCAAGAGCCAGCTTCTGCAGCCAAGGGTCGGACCGTGAAGGTTCCCTGCTCTGGCCACTGCCCGGCTCACACTGCACCCAACTCCCTTGGCCCTTCCTGTGAGTGGTGAGTCCAGGGGAAGAGGGACCCATGTCCCCCCTTTGGGCTGTGCCTGGCCGAGCCCCATGGGTGCAGGCCTGGCCACCAGGTACTCGCCATCGAGCTCCACCCTTGAGCGTGGCTTCAGGCGGAGGGCCCGGTGACCCGCGTCCGGACAGGGGAAAACTAGGTCCAAAATTGTTGTCCGTCATGAGAGTCTTCTCAGCCATGCTTTGTCTGGTCCCTCACATGGTCCCTTCCACCACTCTGGTTTTTGACAATTAGGAAAGCCAAAACAAGATGTTACTTGGCTGTTGGTTAATCACTATTAGATACAAACATTAATATCTAATATATAATCTAGTAAAAAGAAGTATTCACGCATGTTTGTGGACCAAATAATCCACAACAATTGTGTATTATTGTATATTATTCTGATCGATATTTATGTTTTAATATAATATGAATATTATTATTAATATTTTAGATATTTTTACATTTTTATCCCTGTTGTCATTCTGTTATCTATTTTTTTAACCTTGTTGACATTCTGTTGTCTACTTTTATTAATGTTGGTGTCACTGTGTCACTTATTTTCATCCTTGTTCTTTTCATTCCTTCCTCATCCTGCCTTTGTATTCATTATATTTATCTATTTTTTTTTTTTTTGTCCTTGTTGCTGTCACTGTTATTTATATCTTTCCTTGTCGTTGTCACTCTTATCTAATCGTATCCTAGCTGTTGTCTTCGTCCTTTAATTTTCTCTGCTATTTATACTTAAATTCATATTTATTGATATTGTTATTGTTGCGCTGCTGTGACAATCGAATTTCTCCTGGCATATATATGACCTACATGCCTATATTTATACAGTATGTTTTCTATGTATATGTATATAGTTATTTTTTTGATATTTACACATAGTTTCTCCTTATTAGTATTATTAGTAGTATTGGTCCTTAACCATCCAGATCAGAAACACAATGGAGAAAGGATTTTTTTTTTGTAAAAATGGTTGACCTGCAGGCAATTTCATGAAGCAGCAGCCAGAGTGAGCCTGCTTAGTAGAACATGCCCAAGGAAACTCAACAGCACAGCTACTCTCGGAAACCCTGGTGAGATCTCTCTTAAATATTGGAAAATATCATGTGGTCTGAGCTGCTCTTTCCATATAGTCTCTTTTTGGGGGGATTTTATGTGGCACTCTTTTCATCATGAGAAAAAATATCTTGAATACTGAATCAAAATATTCATTTAGTTTAAACCAGACTTAAGGGTAGAGTTAAATGGAGACATTTCCAAGCCTGTCTCTTGGAGACCGATCTAAATGTTGTGCCACTGGGTTGCTATTAAATTACATGAGGTCTCATCCCAATATATTACAGAATAGTGACATATGAGTGGCTGACGTGTAACAAGATGGTATTTCCTATGTCACAAATGAGATGTTAAATGAGATTAGAAAGTATTCATTGTTTTAAGTCTTACCTTCAATTTTCTAAAGACTGGATGGACACTGGTGGACTGGAGAATACAGGAAGAAAAACCTTGGGGACCTATTTATGACATGACACAAACATTGTTTTTATTCTTTTATTACAAGCATAATGACAATACACCCTCAGATGCTACAGACAGGCTGGCAAAAAATCCCAAAACAATAAATGAACTTTTCAACAAGTAAAATCTCCTATCTAAATAAATTTCTCAAAACCTGTTTGGTTATACAAACAGTGCTGTACTGAAGATATGTGTGCTCTTCAGAGCACATTTCACACCTTTGCCAAGCTCAGAAATGACAGCATGAACACCTGCTATTGTGCTGAAGGACTTAGAAAAGCAGTTTGACATTGTGATCAGCAGTAGAAGGCTGGTGTAATAAACCCATTTGAGACAGAGGCCGACAGCTACAGGATAGTTCATTCCATGTCAAGTAGTTTGGTCACTTAATTTCTTACCCACTACAATCTTCTTAGAAAAATAACTTGTGAGGAAGAGTGAACATCTATAAACCCTAGCTGACAGACGATAGACCTTGTTTTAGGGCCAAACTGCTCTGCAGGACAAAGTGCAGTGTGTAGACGTATTGGTACATCTCTAAATGACCTTATGTAATATATTTAATTTTGGTTACAAACTTGAATGCACATTCTAACAGATTTAAAATATAATCTCTCTGGGATACAAAAGTAGCAAAAGAAATAGTCACAAAAAATGCCAAAGGAAAAACTATATTAAGTGGTAGCGGGAAGACAGAAGTGGGGGACTCTGCTAGCTGTGAAGAATAAATCTATAAATACAAAAAATATGCATCACGCAAGTAAAAGATAATTTATAGCATTCTGCGTTGGGATTGGTAAATGACATCGATATACAGAATGGCTAAAGCACAGTGAGCTGGGAGACTGCATAATGAGCACCGAAGGCCTTTGTTTTAAATCACTGAGGTCAGGATGTTGAGCCCCCCCCAAAACAACAGACAAAAACTTCTGGGCTTTCAGTGGAAACTAACACATAATCAGACCACCAACTAAAATAATCTGTTCAGAATAAATTACTAATGGCATTATTAAATCTATATAGTTGGCAGATGCTGTGTATGAAAATAAACTATACATAACCGCTTCAATCTGACATTCAAGACCTCCCAAGTCACTCACTGTGTAATCTGAAAGATATGCATTGGACACTGATCAGCATCCAGAAGTTGGTAACACACGCAAAGTTTGATCCACAGTTGGCGACAATCTTCAGCTGGAAGAGAAAATGGACTAATCAGTTTCACATTCTCCAATAATTGATTGTGACATCGCCTATTCAAGTCTCCCTTCTAAAACAGCACATTACAGCGCCCACTATCTCCACTATATATATATGTGGTGTTTATATTACATCCATACATTGGCATCCATGTACTGACTGCAATCACAATAAAGACAATACAACACAGAAGCAGTGTAACAACCATGACATCTGCATTCTAACAGAATAGACAGTAAGTTCTGCATTACAAAGAGCATGGCAGCAAACATCCAAGCACAATGCAACAGTACAGAGTGGCAAGTCATTTAGATCATTCATAAATAAAGTTCCATCAGTTTCAGGCTGTTGGGCACCGTATATCCTTCGGTTTCTTCGACTCTTTATGATGAAAGATGCTGTTGTTACCCTACATGGCCACATGGTGGCAAAAATGGGTCCAGTGTGAAAGATGGCATCATGACAGGGCTTGTGAAGGAAGATGATTGGACTGAGGGGGGTGAAGAGAACAGATAAACATGAAGTCAGATTTTGGGATAGTACACTAGCAGGGGAAAAAAACAAACTGTATCAGCCCTCTGACATCCTGAACACTCAAGTTCAGTCTGCACGAAGATATAAACCAGTGAGAGAGGGGATGTATGAGTTAAGGCAGGGTGGCTAGAATACTGCGTGTCCCTCTTCAGATTTTGTCCAGCTTTTCCCATCCAGCTGATGAAAGTGTGTGTAAGGCCGTGTAAAATACCACTTCTGGGTCTATAACGTTCTCCTTTGGCTCCTAGCCAGCTGCTGCGTGGTTTACCGGTAAGGCAAAGGTGTGTCACGTACAAACATACAATACAGGCACATTCATGCAAGCGCACGCACACACACACACACGCATGCGCACGCGCGCACACACACACACACACACACACACACACACACACACACACACACACACACACACACACACACACACGTGCCTAAAAGGGTGCCCCTACTTGGCGATACAGTACATACATTTTTAAAGTTTTTCTTTTTTCTAGAAACAAACCTTAACAAATCCAAAATCACACAAAATTGGAGGAACATGTAAAATTTGACTGGAAATGAGGACAAAGAACAAAAATAGGCCCAACCATATATGTGATGAAACAGTTCAATGATGCATGACACATGCACCTTCCCTTATGGCCCCATTTTTATTCTTTACAGAGTTTGGGTTAGAGCTTTGATAAGAACAAGACAGGGATTTGACCAGACAAAAAAAAAATGGGACGACATTAATATCTAAAGGGTTTTCCACTCAGTAGTAGCCTAGAAAATGCACATGGTGAAATCCGCATGAAGTGTCCATGCTTTTTATGTGTGTACTTTTGCCAAAGACATTCACATACACAACGACCGAGGACCTTTCGGTGTTCAGACGGAGGTTTCGGGCCCTGGGGCATAGTAGGCAAATCCAGCCCCTGACAGGCGGAGTACATAGGGGCTAAGAGAACAGCCTGGCCCTCCCCCTTCTGCTAAATGAGCCAAGAGTTTTTGAGGGAGGGGATCAGAATTGTGGAGTGACAGTGTTTCCACAGCGCCGAGGTGGACCAGAGATGAGTCTGTGCTCGCGCTTTTGTATGATTGACGGGAGAACAGCGGAGTCAGCTCAGCCATGTCTTGCCTTGCCACCTTCTCATGATCCTACAAAGACAGAAGACACACCATCACCAGAAAGACTATTAGAGAAAAACAGGAGAAAGACCATAAATATGTGTCTCTAAGGAGTGCCTTTGAATTGATACATGAGGATGGCTTGGCAGGGTGGATTTACCTCACAGTGGACTTGATGCATTTGTTTTCTATATCCAGATGTGTCACGTTACATGATTGATGACATCATGTCACGGTTATTTGGATTCAAACTTCCGAAAGAATCGTTTAGAAAACTTCCGTTAATGGTGAGTCAGTATCGGATTAGACATGCTGATAAAGCCCTCACACTTGCAATGTAATCTTCTAACACCAGATGGCATGACTATCCTTTTATACGTCTCTGCTAAATATAGTGCCCAAGTCATCATCTGCAATCAGGTTATGAAGAAGTCAGTGCATAATTTACCAAGGTAAATTTGTCCTTGACACTGATGCTGGACTATAAAATATACTAACAATCTCATCCAATAAATAATTCTGTAACTAATTTTAATTCATTCTTTGCATGTATTTGCTTCTTATAACAGGCCAGCTTGTGTGAAACAACTAAACCCTCTCTGTCATATCTCTCACTGGTAAGCTGTGTCCCAGGGCCAAGTGCAAGTCACACCTATTACTTACGGAGCCCTTACGACAAGTACCAAAAGGATTTCAAGGAGCCTGGGTCGAAACGAATTTCCCCTATGGGGATCAATAAAGTATTATCTTATCTTAATAATGAAAGGATAGAATTACTTATGTGGTTACAGCGAAGATCAGTCAATTAATTCCCATCCCACGTGTGCTGAGAAGCATGATGCGTACTTAAACTACCCGCAGAATCAACCGGACACTACTGCTCAGGAATTTAGGGCTGATGGAATGACATCTGGGTATGGCTGGCCCTTCCGTCCCGAGACATGCCTCTGCCGTGTGACCCATGCAGTGCACAAAAGCACAAGGCATTATGGTACCACTATTAAGAACCCTACACCTAGTTCTGTGTGCTGTTACCATAGTGACCCTCGCCCACCTTGGAGGCTGTATTTAGGGTTTTCAGTGCTGGTTGTGTGGCATCATGTAGTCATAGGCTTTTAAGATTGTTTCTCCACAGCGCTATCATGGTAGGTAAGAAAGGGCCTTCCCACATACGCAGTCATGTCACACCTCCTCCGACATCAGAGCCACGAATCAACAGCCTTTCAAGACCCCCACTGTTGTTACCCTTTGTGGGTGATGGAGGAAGGGAGGTGACAATGTAATCTGTCCAGACCTTCTGCAGGGTACCCACTCATCTCTGGAGATCATTGTTAAGGACAATTTCAATGACATTTTTGACGGGGATTAACATGCAAACACTATTTGCTGTCGTTTGTAAGTCTGAGACTATCGATTCCATTTGCAAATGAATCAATTAATTGAGTATGTGTGCATCAATTATGATCTCTGTAATAAAACAAACGCTTTAATTTCCTGAAAATTCTTTCTTTGTTTGTAAAATATGTTTATATTCAGTCATATTAATGAAGCACGAGTAAAAACTGAAGAATATGATATTTACTTAGCTCTTTCACATGGCAATGCTAATAATTAGCGAATATTCACATGACGAAACATTGATCTTTGACCTTATGAATAAATGTTGTTTTCTTTACACTACTTTCCCACCCATTAGACAGCACTTGAAATGTCTCACAACTAGCATTTAGCTCCCCAGTTATAATAAATATATTCATCAAGGTATTTTTACTAAACCGAACTCCTAAGTAGTTAATTGGTGAGTCCAGGTTTGCTTGGTTAAATTATGCCTATTGAGGTCCAACTACGAGGTTTGTATTACAAATAATGTGGAGGCCCTAAAGCTCCTCTCACAAGAAATTTGTTTCAAATCCATCACCTTTGAGGGCAGCCTCACTAGTTATATTGAATTGCATTTGCCAATGTTAAAAATACATTTCTAAATGTTCTAAATTTCAAACATAAAATTTATGAAACAAGTAATAACAATAAAGAGAAACCGTTGGCAGCACTGAAATAGGATTGCATCCCATTCTGTCAATATGTTTTCGACATCTAGCAAAGTTATTTTAACAAATTTTAGATACAATATATAACATATTCATTTTAACACTTCATGAACACTTCAGAGCAATAATGATAATTACCATCATTATGAAAAACCATACTATATAGACATTCAAAATGCATGTAATGAACAATGTGCAAAAGACCCCCACACCTCTGGTTGAAAACCAGACACTGCAATCAATAGCATCTTTGTCCTCCAGTTAGTTTAACATCAGGCAAGGTGTTTAGATAGTGAGGAACAGGGTTCAATGGCACATGCTAGCAGGCACACACAGCTTAGTCCTAAAAGAGTCACCTGCTCTTCCTGTTCTTCCCTCGTCTGTTTGGCCAATCAGAAACTCATTCTGCTGGAGGACTGAGAAAGCATGAAGATGGTGGACGGCTCCACAGTAAGGCACGGGCGAGTGGACTGCAGTTACCACGCAAGTGTGCAGAGTCACACAGCCACGCAGCATCGGTGGGGTTAAGAGATGAGAGAAGACAGTGACAAAGTGGGGGGATGAGGGATGAGGGAAGAAGAAAGCGGCGACAGAGGGGAGGTATGTATCAAAGTGTATTTGGAGAGAGAAGGGAGAAGAAAGGATGGAGGATGGTGTGAATTTTGATTATGGTGGTCCATTAGAGATGAAAAGAAAAAAGGACAGCAGGAAAAAAATCTGTCAGTCCTTTCATTCATTTTTCCATTCGTAATACAGCTTGCTTCACAGGAGGTGAGGCTAAGCCACAGGGAACAGGAAGTCACTCTATATCCCCTCTAGCTCGAAGCCATTAGGGACCATAATGATCTCCTTTGATAAGACAAACAATGAATAACACTGCATCTTTCTCATTTAAAATATTAAGCTACTATTTGAGAAACTGTATTCACTGCGCTGTATAATTTCACTCTGTACTGTTAGAAAAGGTGAAACACAGTATTAGTGGACTATCTTCAAACAGAAAAGCATTCATTGCTGATTCGTTAATCACCTGTCTTACCTGTGCACGTTCAGTAGCTGTTGGGCATATGGCCCTGCAGAGGACCTTCTTGATGACATCTGGAAGTAAGCTGACTGTAATGAGTAAGATGATGCTGAGCCAGGCCGGACCACTTGACAACATCTGCATGAACACATAGTACATCCTCTGGTAGTTGAGGAAAGGCCTATGTGGCAGCAGCAGAAAACAAATACATCATCATTAGCTATTTAGAAATGTACAGGGCATCGTAAATTCTGCTGGTGATGGAAAAAGAAAGAAACATATTATACCAAATGATGCCTCCCCAGAGAAGAGAGAAAATAACATAAAAAAGTAGTGACCCCCAGATGACAAAGTGATTGATCCAGGTCCAGTGGTGCGTGTCCAAGGCAAGCTGAAACAAACAAATTATACACCCGTTAGCGGTCAATAACATCAATAGCTGTAGTCGTTACTGATGCACAAACTGACCAGCTGCGTAATCTTGTATCGGACATTGTAGTCAACAATAGTTGACAGTTATCATAAATAAACCCTCATATAGTTGTGCACAAGCACTCACACACCTTCAGAGTCACGGTGAACACCAGCACAGTAAAGACAAGAGTCCCAAAAGTCCAGTTACCAAACATCTGCACAGGAAAAGAGGGAGAAGACACTTAGTTTCCAAGTACATTGCACTATCTGTCACCTGCAGCACTATTGGGCATCCCCTGGCTTTACTGTTCATCTATGACCACATATGGACACCTTCACATCGTATCTGCTGTGGCAAAGCAAGGCTGACAGGAAGAGAAGTTTTTTGAAAGCTTTAGTGCCAGTGAAATATTTTCAATTCACCTGGAATCCTAGAGAGAAATGAGCGGACATCAGGGGTGAACAGACAGAGGAGTTCAGAGAGAGAGAGAGCGTGTACAAAGAAAGATCAAGGCAGAGAAACTCAGAGAAACTGACCGTATGCCACAACCACAGCTGATTATTGGTACCAATTGTCATGTCTTTCCTACAATTCCTCCATGCATTAATCCTTGAATTGGAGAGACTGTGCAGATTTCCATTTTAAACCTGCGTTTTAAATAGTCGATGGGATGAAAGCGGTTTAGCTACCACCCCCAACCCCAGAGCAGTGAAATAAATAGCCAACCCATAACTGGTATTTCATTTAACTAAAAATACATAAACAAACATTTATACACACAGACAAATGTGAAAACACAGTAGACAGAAAAACAAACAGATGATCACAATCTACAGCCATAGAATTACTCTATTTACTACCACAAGGAAACACAAGGAAAATGCAAGGAAACATCTAAGGTCTCTACCATGACAGTGAAGTTGTTAAGATCAGGTACTATGCAGGATTCAGGGCTTTACTGAGATTAGGGGAATGAGGGAGCACTAGAAAACTACACATTCGAATGAAAGTGCGTGGATGATGTGAAGTGAAAAAGGGGGAGTATGAGCAGAAAGTTTAGACGGTACGACAGGAACTCAAAGAGGGTGAGAGACAGAAAGAGCAGACAGAGAGGGAGACAGGCTTACCATCTGTGTGTTGGTGGTCATAAGCTGAGGAGGAAGAAGACGAGGAGCAAAATAAAGAGAGAGGAAGCAGAGAGACAGAGGGGGAAGAAAAGAGAAAATAATCAGGACAGGGGGTAAAATGAATTTCATGATGTTTCAACTAAAAAAAAAAAACAGGACCAGAGGCAATCAAAAACTGTAGACATGATACAAATTAACAATACAGAGAAATATGCTATTGTGTTGTTGATATGAATGGGAATATAATGTTGCTGACCTATCGGGGAGCCTGGGGCAAAGATGTTTAATAAGTAATCAATAATAACAAAATCACCAAGCTATTGGCTCTGAATTCACTGGAAAAGGATGAGCATTTGGGAGACGACAATAAGTAAAGTAAGTGTTAATCGGCCCCGCTGAGTGCGGTCACTGCTTTATTACCACTCCTTGCACAAAAACCACACAGTCACAGAGGCTCACCTGGCCATTGCTGGTGAAGGTGGTGTTATCAAACAAGAAGTAGGCACCAAAGAAGAAGATGATAGCGTCAAACACACCCAGGCATGTCCAATACAGGAAGATAGGCCAACGGAGAAGGGAGTTCTTTGCTATGTCCCTGAGGTGAAACAGTGCAACCAGTCAAAACAGTTGTAAAAAAAAGACACAAATAATGTCTCGATCAATCACATATATTTTCTTGCAAGTAATCTGCTATCTCTCATTAAATCTGGTAACTGGCACAGTTTTGTTTTCCTCACCTATATAGGGAGGGGTCTTTTTTTAGGGTCTCCATGGTGACATGCTGCTCAACCAGACTGTAGAGGAGGATGGGGAGTGAAGTAAAGCTGATGTTGTACAGTGTCAAATAGGCCGTGTCGTAAAGAGGCTGCGGAGGGACAATCAGAACACACAAAATCAGACCTGCTTTTGGATTTAGATGCTATTTTTTCCGGAGTGAAAATGCAGTTTTTGTATCAGATAAGTCAAAATCTGCCAGAGTGTAGCTATATGGAGTTGATATTCAAAGTGTTATCGAACAGGATACAAAAGCCCAATTTGATTTTATGCTGCAACATCTGCGTGTATGTGTTTGTAGAGCTGGCACTTCTGGAAAAAACTATGGGGAAGGTAATTAATGTTAATGATTCATTAATTTAAGCCCGACAAGAAGCAGGAACCCCTTAACTAATTTTTGTGTTTTAGGGATGTTACACCCACATCACATTTTAAGCACAATGAATGGCAGTCTATGGTATTTATAGCAGAGATTTGTCAAACATCTGCAAGTTCACTTTCCAATAATTCAATACTTTTGTATTGTGTATATTAATTATATTACGAAATAATGGTGTGGAATTATTTGGCCTTCAGCATTAGTTTTGACCTCCAATTTTGTATAATCTAATGCATTCTTTCCTTATCAGTCTTGCTTTTCTGTTAAATAGTTCGCTACACGATCATGAATATGCAACGTTAACTGAGCTTGGTATCTCCGCACCAAATAGCTGAGGCAAATTGTTTTGGACTCCCTTAGTTGATTTAAGATTTCAAGTTGGCATTAACAACAGTCAGAGACCAAACACTTATATGGATATGAATGTCTCGACAAGCAGTCACCAAGAAGAAATGATGGTGCAAAAATAAATTTTGAAACACAAGGCATAAAAGAGCAACCACTGGAAGAAATGAATGCTTGACTTTGCAATGCATGACATGCACCAGATTTAAGTCAAAATTTGTTCCTATTCACCTGGCTACCTGGCTAAAATCACTGGATTTTTTATATCGGTTCTCCATTTCTGTTTTCTGCAGCTTTACTCTTATATGATAAGCAAAGGTTGCTTCCAAGGATGGCTAAATTGTGATGAAGTTTATGTTAATTAATATTAATATGTACACAGTAAAATGTTAAATTTCTTCAAGATGTGGTCTGCTGGACAGGGTAAAAAAAAATATCTCCATAACTAATTTACAAAATACAGCAGAAGCCTACATGAATAAAAACTGAATTGACAGCATGGAATCCTTACCTGCTGGGAGAAACCGCAAAAGAACTGATAGAGGAACTGAGGAAATATGAAGCATACATTCTGGAAAGGTTTAAAAGAGAAAAAGGAAAAAAAATTAGAAGTTGATGTGCTAATATCATATGAACCGATTAGAAGAATCTAAAAATGCTACTATCTACACATTTCTGTTTTTGCAGAGATTGTGTGCTATAAACTCACTGAGTAGGCTGTAAAATGCTGGCCTGCCAGAGAGTAAAAATGAATCAGTTGGCAGGATAGTGCTTACTACGGAAGCCGCCCACACTGCTCATCATAGCTATGAATCCAGGAGAGAATGTTGCACAAGGGATTCATGATTCCCCTAATCTGCCAGAGTAGCTTGAAAACCTGGTTCTTTGTAACTCAGTGTTTGACTGGGAATAACGTTAAGGGATTAAGGCGTGCGAGCCAGCAGAGTTAACAAGACATTTGTCAAGTACCTTGTAGAAAAAGTACTGAACGAGTTCAGCAATGCGGATGTAGTAGTAATGGCCGTGAACAAGTAGCATCTTCTTCAGGTGTTTAAACTTAGGGACAGCATAGTCACTGTTCCTTGCAGCCTGACGACCCTCTTTGCCCATAATTCCTGAATAAACAAAAAAACAACTAGTCGATTGAAAGTAATCAGACAAGATAGGACAGGTCATCGACCCAGTGTCAAATGCAAGTAGTTGGTAATCACAGATGTGTGCAAAGATCCAAAAGAGAGGAAAACAAAGCGTGAATAGAGAACCCTTTTATTCATGCTTTGTTTTCATCTAATTCAAAGTGAAGGGTTTTGTTCGAACAACTTTCCTCTGTACCAATCTGTCATCGTTCTAACCACATTAAAATGAGTTCACTGTTCAAAGAAAAATAGCTCTTTTGGGGATAAATTTATAAATGATTGTTAAATGACCTCACCGATACCAACGTGTGCTTCCAAAATCATGCTAACATCATTTGCACCATCGCCGACAGCGAGGGTTATGGGGTGCTCCTTAGACGCTTTAATGAGCTTCACAATCTGTAGACACAAAACACCTGATTCAGCTGCACCTTAATTCAAATGCATTTGGAATACAATATACATGCATTTATGGTAGAATCCAATATCGTCTTACCTGTGCTTTCTGGAGCGGTGCCATGCGGCAGCAGAGTACAGCGCTACAATTGCGACAGATTTCTAGGAAGATTTCTCGGTAATTACCGTGGCCTGAACCCTCCTGCTTGGGCTTGAGCACCGCCGACAGAGTCGCCCCGTCAATGATCAGACCAAAGTCGAGACAGTCTACCGACAGACTGTAAGGAGATATTTCAGACTATTTCAATTTTCTATACTGTGCATTACTGTAAGGTGATATAGTAATAAACAGTATTTCTGAAGCAGACATTGTGCTTGATCAAGCACATGAATTGTTCCATACCCAGAAATTGAACGCTGTCTAAGGACCGTCCTGTTAAGTTCAAACAGAACATCATGCAGACTCTGTTCCTCTGTACGTTTCTTCGTGAGCTCCAGAATCTGGGTGCTACAACGGAACAGTTTGCTGGCATAGCAGGTGGCCGCTGCAGTCTCCATCTTGTCCCCCGTAAGGACCCAAACTTTGATCCCAGCCTTGTGCAGTGACTCAATGGTGTCTGCAGCTTTCTCCTGGAGCCTGTGCATCAATAAGTCAATAGCAGCTTCACGGGGGTTGGTTAAACCAATCATCAAAACTCCAATCAATTACCCACCGGTGATAATTTATCAATGGATGACCACCCATTGACCCACACTATAACCAGTTTATCTATGAGGATGTCATTGTGCTAATCGATCAGGTGGAAAGCTGCCTTTGCAGGTCAATACTAGAGTCTTTTTAATCAGAGTACAAAACAAACTTCTGTTACAGCAGGGAGGAAAATAAAATGGGAACAAATTGCCCTACATTAGAAGAAAGGTGACCTTTGACGAATCTGACTGAGGATGTCAAATGAGCTTTAACGGTTCTTTGAATAGAGCTTCATGCCTCAGTAATCTCCCCCTCTGCACAATTTTTTAGGGTCTTCGCATCCTTTCTTATGCTACCAATGGCAACCAACCTGTCCTCCACAGCAGTAGCACCCAAAAGCACCAGGTCCTTTTCAATGATGTCGTAGGCCTGAGACAGCCTCTGCTCCCTGTCCTGCAAGGCCAACTTGGCTTCGGTGAGGTGATGACATGCCTCTTCGTATTCCGACTCCGACAGTCTTTTATAGGCTACGCACAGAGTTCGCAGTCCCTCCTGGTGTCAGAGCGTGGAAAAGCAAATGGTGTGTATTGAGACTCAATATAAAGCAACTGTCCCATCATCCAATTCAATACAACCTGAGGTTGCAGATCTCACATCAAATTACCGCTGTTCTTATGAAGTGGTACTCATAATACTTGAACTGTAACTTCAGTCACATTTGGTAACATTTTTAAAATTGCTGTGTGAGTGTACAAAAAAACTGAAAAAGAGAAAAGCAGCTAACTTAAAGGATGATGCTTTATATAAAATTGGTTTCAAGGTCCTTTTACCACTATTAGCAGTTGCTTATTAGTATTAGGATTTGTTAATAAGCAATATATATGCAGTATATATGAGCACCATACACTCACTTATCTAAGTAATTTCCCCAATACAATATTTTAAGCATGTCATATCAAGTGGCTATTCATAGACTTAAGCATTACAAATGTAAATGTAATTTGAATAAAGAGCATTTTAAAAATAAGGGTAGAAAATTGATGATATTGATTTTTTACATTTTTAACCTGTCTCTGCAGTCATTACATTGACTAAGACTCATAGGAAAATATAGCGTTCAGACGAGTGTTTGAGGCGGAAACAACCTGAATATTACCCATGTTTATCCTGGACCTGCTTTGTGTAATCAAACCTGAAATATAACAGGGGCTGAGTTTGGTTTGCACACTCACCACAGCATTCTGCTCCACCCTTGCTTTCACCTGCTCCACCTTTCCAGACACGACCAATGGAAAGATGGATGAGTCTGCGCCCTTGCAAAAGAGCAAATACTCTCCTGAGGATCCAAAACAGAAAAAACATGATACTAATGAATCCACTGAACCAGTCTGTCTGAAGAAACACACAGGTAGGAGACCACCTGCGCCGTTTGGTGTAAAAACATAGTTTACCAGAACTTGACTTGACTATGACGCTCATTCTCCTCCTTACAGAGTCAAAGTTGAGTACATGGAGCAGCTCAAACCTGAGGAAGAAAATACTGTCAATAAGAAAAGAGTTACTGTGGCTTGTGTATACAGCAGTCGGACGCCATATTGTGATTCACTTTTCACAGTCTTACAGTATCACAAACTTTATCTAATTTTACGGTACAGATTTTCCTCCATACCACAAGGTTTTTTCAATATATGTATTTTTATATGTTCATTATTTCAATTATTTTCATGTTAAGTAAGCATTTTCTGGGGTCCAACCAGAGCATGGTGTTCTATATCCTGGGCTCTGATTCACTCAGCGACTGTAGCATCATTGTCTGCATTTCCTGCGCATTGCATGCATTCAGAATCTTGTCTTGTCCATTTCACATCGATGTGCGATCAGGACTCGTGGTTTTACTCTGTGATGTTGTGTTTGTGTGAACTCTTTGTGAACGTTTCAACCCCTCCTATGACGCCCAAACATTCTGCTAACTTCTGGGGTATCTTGCACTGAACCTAATCAGCAGAGGAACTTGCCATCCAGGTTAATAAGAACATGGGGAAGGTTAATAGGAGTCTCGGGAGGGTCATAAAGCTTTAAAATACATATATATGTTCTGAAATTACACTATGGTCACTACTTTGTGGATTTTCGTTTGTCACAGCTGGTTCTGGAACATAACCCCCATGATAAATGAGGGACTGCTGTATTATTATTAGCCAAAAAAGATGCAATAAAAATAACTAACTGGAGCAACGTTGAGACTGGAGAACGTCCGGTCTGAGTACTGTACAAAAAACCCCAACTAATTTCTGCTTACTTTTATTAGGGCCTGTTTTTCCACAAATCAAGATTTCATATGTGAAAGGGGCTTCAAGGATCCTTCTCCCCACACCAAACTATAAGAATCACAGAAGAATTCGAAATTTCTAATGAGCAAACTGCACCACTTTACAAATATCTGAGGTATAATAGAGACTAGGAAGTGTGTTCAGTGTTGGTGTGTTTTCCAGCAGATTAAGCAGCACATATAAGAAAACTCTTAAGAGCTGTTAGCCCCTGGCCTTCCCATCTGCTCGATACAACTCCCCCACCCCCACACTTACTTAAAATAGTTCTCTATTGACAGGTCACTGATGATTTAGAGAGAAGCAGATCACAAGAACACTCCCCATGGATCAAAACATTATACGTTTTCCATTAAGCCATCCACACGATTGAACAAAATTAATGGAGAATAACTGTTTGCCCAGTAGTGGCAGATATAGTTTTCATGACATCTGACGTGCAGTTCACACCAAACAAATGTGGTTTCGCTCCAGGCAGCCGATGTTTGGTCACAATTCCATCAAATGAATTACTGCTGTTTTTTACTTCCCGCGGTGAAACTGCAACCTCACCACTTAGCCGAACCAACCTTTCAATTTCATCATCTTTGTTGAGAATCTCCATGTGGTTGTCTTTCAGTCTCAGATAGGTGTAGCCCAGCCTGACGGCAAGACAGGGGGAGAGAGTTAATATCAGTCTAATGGAAGGCATGCAGACATATGTTATTAAACCCTGGTATGGTATGGTAAAGTGATAGCAGCTCGCAGTAAACATGGCTGAAGAGTTAATGTAACCTCCAGTTACATTAAAAGAGCCTGGATAAGATTGAAACAGATTTCTGACACACATCTTTTCTTCAACTAAAAGTCCCGTTACTGAATCATAAAGATACCTCATAATCAAATTTTGAGATCTGTCAAGGGAAGACCATTTACCTTTTCATTCCCTCCACCAATGCAACCTCATCTGGTGAGGAGGAGATGTAGAAGGAGGTGGGCCTGCCCTGGTGGAGACCCCTCTTTATTCCATCAACAGTCTCCTCCTCCTTCACTTGGACTGTGTGACAAAGACACAACGCCCGAAAGAACAGGTCCTCATGTTCCTACAGACACAAAACAGACATTGATCTAAGAATTATAATAGGACTATTATCATTATATTGTATTTATTACAGATGACCCAATGGCCTTTCTCCTTACATTTCCTAGAGGTTTTGTAGCAATGATTGTGGTGTATCTTTTCATGTTATCTTTTTAATAAATTAAAATCGCTAACAGTGTAGGACTTTACTAATTTTTCTTTTTCTTTGTCTCCGCATTTATTGATGACTTATTTAGATTTTCAAACACACACACACACACACACACACACACACACACACACACACACACACACACACACACACACGCACCCCAAACTTACTCTTCTGTACCCGCCCGGTGAGGAATCGATCATATCTATACTTGAAGCAGCACTGAGGATTTGGCCGTTGCAGATGGCATGAGGGATGTAGACATTCCCATCGACACAGCATTCGATAAACTCCATGTTGTTCTCCGTCAGCGTGCCTGTCTTATCAGTAAAGACATACTCGACCTTCGAGGAAAAGTAAAGTAAAGGTGTGTTAAGAGCCTGTCTCCAAAAAGATCAAATTAAGTTCCTGTGTATAAGTGCGTACGACTGCATACCTGACCAAGCTCTTCGTTCAGGTCGGAGGTGTTGACCTGCGCTCCCTCACCCAGCTCTTCATCAAACATCTCCTCATCCCAGGTAATGAAATAAGAGCCAAGGAATTTCTGCATTTCTACTGTTACATACATGGACACTGGGATGATGTAATTGAATAGGACCGTAAATGCCAGGAAGTCTGTGAAAGCTCGGATCACCTGAAAGATGAGATTGACAACATGACTGTTTCACTGGCGTAACCTTGAGCTTTCAGGAAAATTGCTTCTATGCCACAGAAAGAGACATTTTGAGAAAAAAAAATGGAAGAACGGACCACGTGACGCTGGCGCTCATTCTCCGTTCTGTGGTTGTACCAAGGCTCGTCACGGTCCGGGGACCACTGCCAGGCGTATTTGAGAAGAGTGTTGATCACTGCTTTGCTGATCAAGATGCACAGATATACAATCAGAAAGGCATTCATTGACCTGTAAAAGAAAAAAATATATGGTATTGAAGGACTAGAGATGAGCGCAGGGTCACACAACAGAATTTGGAATCACAGTCTTAGAGGAGACATTAATCATACTTCTCTACAGCAGAGCGTTTTTGAGATTTCGACTGATAATTAAGTGCCATCTTGGTCTCCATGCCGGTGTAGACTGCGACAGCTGAGTAAAAGCAAAGAAGGGCTTAGACAGTGGTCTTTACTTGAAGCCACAAAACCTTTTTTGAGTGAATTTATGTGATATTACCATAGATATGATGAGTGTTCTTCAGTGTTGCCCCTCTGAGAAGCAAGTTCTCAGCCCCAAGCGGTCTGCAAAAATTGAAGAAAGACCTTTATCTTACCTTCATGCATTGTTTCATACTCTAACAAAAATCATATTAAAAATTCTTTCCAAGAATTGACAACAGTATATGATAAACTCCAACTCATTGTTCCCAATGTTGGAGCTGCTGGGATGGGAATATTTACTTAAAATCTATCGAAGGTTACAAAAATATCTAATAGTCAGATATTTGTTCACTAAAGTAAAACATTTTTTCTGCAAATGAAACAAGATCAATTTTTGACTTCAGTGCAGTGGTTATCACACCAGTATGCCTCTCATTACTGTATGAAAAAAAGTTCAGTCATTCTAAAACTTTATTGCCAAGCAAAAATATGAAATGATTGATCTTTTCTTTTGTTTTGTTTGTGTTCCTTTCCAACAGCACAAGCACAAAAGTTATTCCCACCTGGCCACTGGCTCTTCTTTGTCCTTGTAAATATTGATGCGTCCCACAAATCTGAGGCATCATCAACAGCAAAGTGGAATTAAGAGCAGCGGAGAAAAGGGAACTTTTCAACAATTACAGCAGATCCATGCATGTGTCTGCGAGTTTGTCTCACTCACTTGTAGAGGTCAGGCTGTGGTTGTTCACATTCAATAGTAGCATGTAGGGAATCCACCTCCTGCTCTGTTCTAAAGGCCATGGTATCTGGTACAGCATAATAGGTCTGAGGGGGAGGGATGGGGGGGAGGGGGGAGAAGACAACACAGGAAAATGTCACCCACGGCTACTAATGAGAAAGGGTTTCAATTTGACTTCTCAGCTTGGCTTCCAGCAGGTCTCCGAAATGGCCGAGAGAAGTAGGATGCCAGAGAAACGAGCTCCCTGGGTCAGGAGAGGCTGGCAGGCAGCATGCTGTGAGGGTGAGCTCATCAGGAGGTCCTGCCTCGGGCAGTGGGGTACTCCACAGTGGGCCCGAGGATTTGTGTCTGAATGCTTGGCCACGCACGCTATTGTGTGAGTGACGTCAGTGGAAGTCAGTAGACAAGTGAGATCGCGGACAGCAGCGCATGATAAGGTGTCACAGCGTCAGAACCCCATGAGATCACATTTGTGAGCCACTTTTAATTATTACTTGGGAAATTTGGGAAACTTGGGAAAAAAAAAAATCTAATTGAAATATGAAATGACTCCACTGTGACAATCAAATTGATAAAAAACAGAAAAGGAATGTAAATTTCTCAGAAAGATATTACAAAATCTATTTCCAGATAGTATAAAAACAAGTAAGATCAATACTGTTCAGTGGTGATGAAAATAAATAAATAAATAAATAAAAATTCAGGCTTACATTCACTTCTGGTCTCATTGAAATTGTGTATTGCCTGTATTGGACTGGAAATGACCTTTAAAAGCTGCTTTATATCAAAAAAACAAAACAAAAAATCTCTTCCATCTCATGCACACATCCTAGCACCTTGTGACTTGACTCCCCATCTAAGCTAGTGGTGGTGACGTAGCAAGTCCCATCATGTCTGCTAGAGGAGAGCAGGATGAGGTCACAGGGGAAGGTGTCGTCCTCTCTCACCACGACGATGTCCCCCACCTAACAGTGCACAATGACAACAACATACCACCCATTAGGTCTCCTGACAAGTTGTTCACATGAACAGAGAGGAAAGCACAAACAGACGGGCCTGAGGGTAATCGTTGACTCATCCTTTACCATTTTTTTTCCACAAAGGATTGAGAAGTTGCATAACGGATTATGCTAGCGGAGCAGCTTAAGCTCTGATAAATCCCATCTCCACGGTGACCATACACATGACACGCGCTCTCTGATTTTGCATGATTAATATATTCATCATTATTCCTGCTCCCAATTCACATACTAATCCTCTCCTTTTGATCTACGGTGCTGAGAAACATCAGTGCAGAAACTGCTGGAAGGTTGAGAAATGCAAGGAGAGGAGGATAAAGAAGAGAAGAGGTACTATTAAACGAGAGACTTTGAAATAAAATGTCACAGTAACATTCACGTTTTGTGCATGTGGTTCCAGAGGACACCCTGGGAACCCAATCAATAATACTCTGTGACCTTTGGGGCACCTTCATATAAAAGTAAGGTTCTTAAGACACGCCCCACTGTCTGCCTGCCCTGTTTTGATTCTAACTACAGTGCGCATGCATCCACACTCCATGCGATGAAATTCCATTCTCTGTTCGAGGTTAGATTTTTTTTTTTTTTTTTTTGCACTGTTCTATGAGCTCAATGTAAATGTAGCCTGCTGTTCTTCCGCGAGTGAGTAAAAATAAGTGACCTATATTGGGCCTGATATTTCAAGCCTAAATATTTCCAATAGTGTGCACTATGTATTATGCTGGCCCACTGTGTTCTCCACAGTGGGCAATATCTACCTCAATGTTCCTTTCCATTGAAAAAGTGCATGGCTTGATAATGTTATTGGGTAACACGGATTCATGGGAGTTAGTGTTGAATTGAAAAAAAAAAAACTTTTTTAAGGGAACCTTACTCCAAGCAATTTATTTTGACACAAACAGAATTCCTGTGTGCACTGTAAATGAAACTAAGTCCAACAGGAAAGAATCTACAACACATTGAGCTGTTTTATCTCTCACTGTGGAGAGAATAAAAGTCACGGAGTAACTCAGCAGAGATTCACTGTGAGTCACTGTCTAAAACAAATAAACATGACAATTAACATTAATGTGTTGTTATACATTCTACTCATTAGTTTGGCGGCTGACAAGGGGAGACACATTTGAAGAATCACTGAAAATGTCTAGAAACTATTTCCCCCTTTCTACTAGGGAAAAGAAATATACACAATTGAGTGCCAATTCCCCAAAACATAGATACTTAAAATAAAGTGAAAAAACTAAAATACAATTACATTTAGTAAAACCAGTCACTTTTAAAGGTTTTATTGGGGAAATTACAAAAAGTAATCTTTATGGGTTGTTGAGCCTAACCTGGTTTGTTTTTTTGTTGTCAATTAATGATTTAGATCTGAATACTTGACTATCTGACTACACTGATATACAATAATCATTGTTAACATAAATGAAGCAATGTCTCAAATTACAGGACTTGATGTATTAAGAAAGTGACAAAGTTCTATTTATTGAACTACACTTACTAGTTTTTGTGCTTTTAAAAAAAAAATTACATTATTTTACAAAATTACTCTTTTTGACCTTATAGGTCATGAAAATAATCTGGGTCATAACTTTGATGATTGATAATTAAAGACTATCAAACAATTATGACAGGGTTTATTTTTGTAAAAAAAGATGGGCCTACAGTTAAAACACTTTTTGAAAGTATAAAAGATTCAAGGATTATCTGGTTTGATGCATTAAAAGTCTTTTGGCTCTTCAGGCACTTTCGTCTATAGGTCTGAGCCAAATCATCAGACACTGATCTGCCGTTGCATCAGAGTGACATAAGATGTCTTTTGAGGATAGAAATTTAATCTTGAGACATGCATCAACCCCTTTTCTTCTTCAAGGCAAAGTGCCTGGTGATACAAGTGCAGGGCGATTAATTGGGGAGCGAGCGACGAACAAAGAGAAACAATGAGAGAAAGAACATTAGCGAAGGGGCTGCTGAGAGAAAAACAAGCCTGGTGAGACAGTGAAATGGAAATAAGGGAGCCAAGTGGCAGTGTGTGCAGAGGTAGTAGTGCTACTTGGTCGCCTCAGGTGGTATTCTGCTCTAATGAGGCCATTCTTACCCGCAGCTTATGACTCTGCGTCCTAACCACCTTCCCTTGTTGCACCACGTCCACCGGACACTCATTTATAGAGCAGTCAGCCTTGTGTCGGAGCCAGTCCTCGTAGCCCTGCAGCCAGAGGATTGTTGAGAATATAGATTATAATGCAGAGACAATCAGGGGACAGTATATAGAATGAGGGTGTGAGGAGAGAGGAAGGGAAGTGAAAGTCATTCGCTGTGATTAATTAGCATTGTGCTCTCTGAGCTTAGTGACCTATTTCCTTGATTTCTAGCCAGCATGTCATGTTTTAGATTTATGTCCTGGTAAAGCTCCGTTCTCTTTAACCAGAACAGCTCCATCTATCACTGAGAGTACCCCATCCCTCAGTACCGGGATGCAGCAGAGAAGATGCAACTCTCAGGGGCATGAATCCTTGGCTGGGCTGATTAACAGAGGAGACCATTCATTATCATATTTCTCACATCACCAGACAGATTCAATGGTATGTCCTTTCGCTGACAGAGGAATGTGTAAGCAGATAATGGAGCTTCTGATTGGTAGCGGGTCTGTTAGTGTGTTTGTTTGTGAGTGTGTGTATGTGCGTGGGCGTGTGCGTGCACTGGTTTGTTCAATCCCTACGAGCTTGTTTGTGTGAGTCGTACCTGTTTGATAGCGGTAACGGTGATAACAAAGAAGAGGGGCAGGCCACTGGTGACTGGGCTAGTGGGGGTGTCGATGATAAGCTGAATGGGAGAGAAAGAGCGGAAAAAACATACTTATGTAGGATGAAGGGGTGCAGGAGTGGGAAGTGAGGAGGGAAACACAGCAAAGTAAAGCCTGTCTCAGAAGAAATAAAATACAAATATTACAAACCATTAACTAAATAATTTCATGGACATATGATGTGTTCTTCTTTTGGTGTTTCTGGTCTTAAGACACTTATGGAACATGTGGAATTAAATTGTAAATGTAGAGATGGCGAAATAGATCTTAGTCTATACCATGTTTTCCGTACATAATGGTTTAAGAGTATTTTCTATTTCTTATTGTCATCTTTGTGAATCATGAAAATGCCTTAAACAAAGTGAGAGGTGGCTATATATTTGAGGCCATACCTGATAAAAGTAGAAACTGCTAATTTCACACAAAATCCATTGGGCTCTTATTCACACATGATTCCTTCCAGGGAAAATGCTAGAACATTTCTAAGAATTTATGTCTTGTTGTTATATTTGCATTTTTAACAAAGAAAATTAAAAGTAATAACAATTTCTATGTGCACCAATATGCTTTCTAAATGGTTGATAACGTTTGTAAACCAACAACATAATAGCTATCTGCTCAAATATACTGTAAAACTTATGCATAATTGCCTTGTTACTGCATTATTTGCTGGAAAAAGACTGAGAAATGTAGAGACTTGAGGGAATGATGTAATACTGCAATTATATCCCTTTATTTATGTTTTTTTATGGACTACAATTTCTCACAATTCAAGGACACTTGTCTTAATGCTCTTATACAGATGCCACACAGCAATACACGTTCGCGCACACGCACACACACACACACACACACACACACACACACACACACACACACACACACACATACAGATAGAATGCGAGTAGAGTAAGAGAGCAAGAGTGAGAGTGATAGAGACATAATGCTAATAATCTAACACTTACAACATTATTGGTTCAAAAATATGCATTAGAATATTGACCTGTTATTTTATTAGCATCTTTTATGATAGTAGGAAAAGAAAGAATATTGCGTACAGGTTAGTTGCCTTCTTCATTCAAATGACAAATTTGGATTCAGCTGGAAAGCTGTTCATCTCTAAAATAATTACAATCAATTGTAATGAGATTTCTGAAAAACCTCACCTGGACCAGAAATATAACCAAGAAGTAGAAGTTAGCAATTCTCCTGAATTGCTCGAAAAGATTCTTGGGAATGAAGTTCCAAAAGGTATACTGTGAAATAAAGTCAGGACAAAATAAGTATCACACGCATCTTTAAACAACGTTGCTTCATATAATGTACAAGAATAACTAAAAATAGAGAAGAAGCACAGCTGGTTAAGGCTGAGGATGAGGAAAACAATAATATGATTAAGAGTGTCTCCCTACCTTTGAGGAGACGATGCGGTTGTCGGGGTAACGCTGAGGGATGTAGGCCTCAGCTCCCGGAGGGGGCTCTTTATGACCGATGTACACTGTTCGACTGTCCACCCAGTTTTCCTCCCCCACACACTGCAAGAGAGCTTAGAATTAATTATAAGATGCCACTACAAGCCAAAATTCATTGAGACTACATTTTATAGATTTTTTTGTGCATACATCATGAAATGAAGTCCATTACAAAGGGGTTAAACTTTTGTTTGGCCAGATTGATAAATCAGTAGTGACTGATTTGCTTGTTTTACTTTGTCATTTATAATTGAATAGCTAGGACTTTTTGGATTGCCTGCTCGATAAAGCAATTAACCGCTTAATGTCAAATGATTTAAAGAAAAACAAATATTAATGGAAAAATGTTAAAAATGGATAAAACAACATGAAAAATAATATATTAATATATATCTGTGTATATACTGCATATTATGCATTAATTAAGCTTCAAGTTCTTTACAGTGTCTTTTTAGAGAGATACAATAATGAGAACAATAATCTAAAACAATGACTGGGTTTTAATAAAACCACAACTAAACAGTAATATACAATACAAGAAATTGGTAAATCAATTACTGATAGAAGTAAATAAAGAAAAAAATGAATCTTGTTTGTATAGGTTTAGAAAAGAGAGCATATTATTCACTCAATAAAATGGCGGACAAATAAAAGCAGTAAAAAGTGTTATAGTTTAGAAGAGAATCTGTTGTAGATTTGTAACCAAGAGGTAGCTTTAGATTTTTCACTCTTTGCTGCTGGACCTTTGCCCAGTTGACCTTCAGTCCAAGTGTCTTCTTCATTGGTTATAACTGACATGTAGTCTGTTAGTTTTACACCAGTCTCATTTGATGTGAATAAAGAATTGCTGCATTATGTTGATGCAAATTTCTCTCAGAGGTCATCTACATTACTGCTACGTAGCTCCCTTTGGCATACCAGAGTCCTTTGTAAGAACGCAGTTCATTATATACTATCGCAGAAAGGGCCTTCCGAGAAAACACAAAGCTCAGCTATTTGTTTCCACCTGGCGACCAACTTGGCTCATTATGACTTGGCCTGTGTGGGCTGTGTGAGTACCACCTTTGGCTAGACAGCCTGCCTGACACAGCTAATATGAGACGTGTTGACCATTAACCGAAAGGTTCTAGAAAGAGCGAGTTTAGAATGCCCTGAAACTTTGGCAGATATACTGCTTGTCATTGCCAATGACCCAAACTTTTAATGTCTTTTTTTGGGGGAAACTACATGATGGAAATTTCATTTCAGGGAAGCTGCAAACTCATCACATTACCTTGTATATTACCACTTGGTCTGTGGGAATTGGAAAATGCACTAGTGAAGCCACATATAATTCTAAAAGGGATATTATAGATGAACAATACTAAATAAAATATAAATCAATAAAATAGTTACGGAAACTCGGTTCAGTGACAGACCCTCCTGTAAAACTGAATATGACTCATAAAATCGCATCATTCAACTCTGCCCCTTGGTCCTCACAGGGTTTACCTGTGAGAAATCATTGGCTCATAGGGTTTACAAATGCGTTAAAAGGATAAAAATTGAATGAAGGACAGTGTGATGCTTAGTTTTACAAAACATGAATTCTTGCAATTTAAGAGTTGACTAGAAATACAACATATTTAATTTGGTTTGGTCTGACATTTAAGTCATGTAGGTAGGCCATGTAGGCACAACAGAAGCAGGAGCAAAGACATGAGAGTTGCAGATCTCGACCTGAGTGGAGTGATCAACAGGCTGCTTGGCGCTTTGGATAAAAATAGACATGGAGCCAAAAACGTCAGCTGACTGAAGACCCCTCCAAAACATTAGGGGGGCAGCATGACCCAGAAAGTGGAGGAAGAGAGAGTTGGAAGATTGGGCTGACAGAGAGCAGTGGGCAGAGAAGTAGGTTGGAGCGGCTGTGAACAATAGACTTACTACACAAAAACATTGCCAATTTGACAATAATGAACATGTTCTTCACGCAATCATAATTAGAATCACTTAGCTCAAACAACGTTGAATAAAATACATAACTGTCCTGAACACTTGCATTTTTTCAATTTTACTGTAGGTCAGGAGATTTACAGATAATGCACCGTGAAAAGACAAATTAGATCACACACAAAATGTGCAGCTGATGATAATGCCACAACGACATGATCTCTAAATGGTCATTGTTTATTCAGTCCATCTCCTATTATCAATTAGCCATTTTAGATAAAAACAACAGGTTACTGTTAGACTACAACATTATTCAATGCTAAAATCTTCAAAATTAAATTACTTATTTCTATAACACACCTTACCTTCAATGGCACATAAAATATTTTTATATTCATCCAAATTATATTTTAACAAATACAACTCCTCAAAATTCATTCACATTCAACACCCAAATGAATTAAAACTCTTCCTCTTTAGTACTAATTTATATCATTCCATCATAGTTTCCATCTTAGTAGCGTCTGCCCTGTTTCCTTCCTGACTGTGTAACTGTGGGAGTGGAATAAGAGGAAGACAGCAAGATTGGAGATTGTAGTTAGTGATTATCTGATCAGTAATCCTCAGCGGTCGGTATCAACCCCCAGCCCACTGCTCCCACCTCATTCTGCCGCTCCATCAGACAGTGACTGGCTAGTCATTTACTGTACACCGAGACTTTGTCTTTATTACCAGCAATGGCACAGCTGGCTGGACTTCCATTGCCATCAGTCGAAGCACAGACAAAATGGATTTGCTAACAGCCAAGTCAAACCAACTACAGCAATGCCATTGTTGGCTCCGTTACTGGTGCTACCAGGTCACATTTGACAAAGTGTAAGAGAGATGGTGTGCAAATAATTGCATTCACAAAATGAGCGTGTGTGTGACAGCACACCTTGTTTAGAAGAAAATGTTGAATTGATCTCAGTTTTCCCTTTTTTTCTTTGCAAATCACACATTATACTACATTATATATTCACCCTCTCCACTGCATGTAGGCAAATTTGGCATTATGCATCCAATAAGAGCAGGAAAAAAATACATATTTCCACCTCCAAGTTCCCCGAGGACCAAAATGTAAAGCCTGATGAACATTTCGGACAGAAGAATTGTGAAAATAAAATATTTTTAGCCCTAACCATCTTTTTGACACAGCAAACAATAAAATCAAACCCTGAAAATCTTACTGTCAGATGCTTTGCTCTATCCAGCCAAAAGGACTCATTATACGACCCTGAAAATGCAGGGACATCCCAGTGTCACACACCATGGAGCTACAAATTTGTGATAAAAAGGTACGGAACATGAACTGGGTTGATTTAATGTTTGTGTCTCACAGGCACACAGTTTGCCCAGGGGCTCTCTTCAGTAACCTAAGGATTACATTCCTGTTGTCATGCTCGCCTCTGACCACTCATGCTAACATTCCACTGTGTACAAATGATCAGAGATTATTTACTGAATAACACACTAGTGAAGCATGACTTTAAAAATGTGTCCTTTCACCCCCACAGTGCCTTCTATGAGTCAAACCTAATGATGCGGTGACTGAAAAGCACCAAAATAAACATCAGCTGAGTAGAGAATCACAGCAGACAGGGGTTCAAAAACAACATGGGTTGTTGTTCAAAAACGAACAAACGGTCGAAGTCATCAACTCATGACCAGCGCACACATGCCCATACAACAACAGCAAGATTCAGCTACTTCTGATAGTGGGGAGTGAGCTTCAACTGCCATGTACACGACACTCGGTGTGCACAAACTGCATAAACATCATGACTGAGATTATAATTCATATTCACTTGACAGGTGACTTAAAGTGTCCTGCTCTTTACAGCTTCACAGATAAACATCTATCTTTGGCCATTTAATTCTCTCTCGGTGCTTCTGGTCGATCAAGCCATCGTGGTTAGTTTCAAGGCAAGTGTTTTTATTTCCACGCGGCTTGACTGGAAGAGGTCATGGTGCTCTAGGAAAGCACACAAAGGGCTGCGACTGCAAGTACATACATACATACATACATACATACATACATACATACATACATACATACATACATACATACATACATACATACATAAATAAATAAATAAATAAATATAAACACACACTACATCCCACACAAGCTCCTACAGCTACATACAATTAGCTCAACCAATAATGTGTGTAACAGCTGTAGAGCTGTGGTAAGAAAGCTTGTATGCCAGTGATTGACTTTGACCTCCAAAAGATTTTCACTTTCTGCCAGAGATCAGAGAGATCATCTTCCTCTCTATGTACAAATTACCTCAAATTCGAGAGCAGTATATTGTTAGTATATGGAGTCCTGCATAGGAAGGTACCAGTGTCTGAGTTCTTTGGCAATGGTGATGAATTTATTTGATACATTCATTGTTTAACTTCAGTTTGCAAGTGGTTTTGGATAGCGTCAGGAAGCTATACAGAATTGTGCTCATACAGCTTTGCCTGAGCTACATCTTTTATCAGGAAATTGACATTTTTGCTGGGTTTGTCGAAACGTTTGTTGTTAAGATCCAGTTTCAGGATATTGCTGTTGTGTGAGTCAGGGGGCGTATGGGAATCTGTAACTATGATGAGGATGATGCTTTGATGCTTTCAAAAATGTATATTTCTCCCATTATGTTTGTTCAGACTTTTGAATCCTCGTAGAATTTGAGAATATGTTGGAGTTGTTGTTGAGCATAAAGGCCTGTATAAACTCTGAGGGGCTTTTAGTGGAACAAGAAGATCACATCCTTTTTCGTGCTAAACATTTAACTCCTTTGAATTACTACCCCAACTTTTCTTAAGCAAAATTAAGAACAATGACGCAAAATTCAAAACCATAAATAAAACAGTCCTCAGAATCAATAATCTTACTTGCTGCTGACATAAACCAACAGCCCAGCTGAATAACTGGATTCATTTGTTTAGAAAGCTTCTTGTTGCAGTGAGTGGAACTTGTCTCCCTGAATTACTTGGCCCTAAAAGAAAAATGACCGCAGGACCAAAAAGACTGATAATTGACAAAGGATGAGAGAAGAATCAGACAGGCTTCTCTGAGTGCTGTGTTTCACAAACCCCTTTCATACTGTACTTCTCAGGCAATGGAGGGTAGCCCCACTACCAAGTATATTTCTCATGCATATTTAAGGGAAAATTCAATTAATTAAGCATATGGATGGACATCCATGTATATGGACATGAATAGATGCTTGGAGGTTTCTCAAAATACTGAGAAGACATTCAAAACACAAAGATAATCTAATATTATTTGATTATTATTCAATTTCATCTATTGCTACATACTTGGTATTGATCACCAAAGCAATGCAATTTGCATAAATAGGCATACATATTATGCCTTGTATGTTCCTCATCTGTGACACTCATAAAGCAAAGTAATTAATAATGAAAAGAATCTCATTATGAATAAATGGATATCAGATAAGTCTGATTATAGTTTTTGATTCCTGCTGATGAAGTAAAATGAGCGAGATCTGAGTCAGAATATCGGCAGTTGTTCTTTCAAACAATGTTTTCATGGTCTTCTGGTCGCTGTTATTTCGTTTGGCAATGACTTTTAAAACTCCTATTTTTGAGAAAATGAAAATAAAAAACATCAACAGCAGCCATGAAAAAAAGCTCTGAAAGAAATCCCTTTCCACAGCAGTACACATATTTGATCAGACAATATTCGGGAAATATACATCCACAGGTTAAAACAGAAGGTACGTTTAGAAAACTAAAACAGGATATTTGGGGAAAAAAGTTTCTTTCTAGTGCTTTGGTCACCTTGTGATGCAAATATCCAGCAACTAAATGAATGATAATTACTTTGTATCCTGTTATTCCCTACATTTGCTGTCCCATCGCTTTGCTATGATCCGGCGGTTACATAAGTCTATAATTCAGCTGTACTACTTCTTTGCTTCACTCTCTCTCTTCTCTCCTTTTGCACCCACCACCGTAATATGCATGGAAAATGACCCCTTTCGCATTTGTCTTTGAGTCTCATATTCACAACATCCTCATAAAACAAAACTTGTGCCCCCCACCCGCTTGAAAGCTGTTTGAAAGCAAATCATTCAATGTGCCAGCGTGGCTGTTTTCTCTGACAGAAAACACAACTGCAGGCAAAGCCCAGCCTTCACACAACTCCGGTGTGTTTTTGTCACCTCAGTCAGAGAGCCAGGGCCCATGTCCAAGGGGGGCAGCAGACAGAAAAAGACTACCCTTAACCATTTGTAGAGGTGAGGTAATGCACTCTCACACTAATCTTACAGGTTTGCATTTCAACACTGGCCAAAGTGCTCAAGGGCCTTTACAGTTGGCTTTACAATGTATGTGTGACTGGATCACTGGGCGACTCCCGACACAACTGCAACTGAAACCCTGTATTTAGATTTGTTCACTTTTTTGTAGAAGGTCAACCGCCCCCCCAAAAAACAAAAAAAACAAAACACAAACACAAACACAAACACAAACACAAACACAAACACAAACACAAACACAAACACAAACACAAACACAAACACAAACACAAACACAAACACGTGTTGTCAGCTTTCTTTATGGACACGAAGTTTGCTATTGGGGGGTTGGTATGAGCTTTTTCTTGTTGCATCAGAGCAGGTTGGCATTTACGCCACAGAGGATTCATTGCCAATGCATCCCAAGCAGCCAGTGGATTAAGTCAGGTTATCAGGATACCAGAATTTAAAAATGAGTAACTGTGGATTAACAAAGTGATACAATGTTCCTCCTCTGACACAATAAGATAGAGAGTAAAAAGGACCAGCTACAGAAAGTAACGTAATTTAATGAAACTTTGATATTATTCAGAAGTTCTTTTTACATAAATCTATATTTATATATATATATAAATGTACATGGAGCAGATGTCAAATTTCAATGCTACCCAGACAATGCATACTTTATCTTAAATATTTGTGTGTACTTGTGATCTGAACTTTAAATGTATCATTTCAACACTTTCTAAAATTTGTTTTTTTTTCCATGTTCTGTAATTGTTTGCTTAGTGCTTGTTTATTACCCCTTTAAGTGTCGCAGAATTTTCACACACTTTCTGATGATTCTAAAGGGACAGTTTTGCAGACTGAAAAGGCTAAATTCTTCTATGCTTTTATATTAAAAAAACCTGAGAAAAGTGAATTAATTCAAGAATGACTGGAAAATTTGCAAAATAATTAGATACTAATACCTAGAAAATAATTAGTTTCTATATATATATACGTACACAGATCAGCCAGTCTTTTCTTTTCCTGCAGTCGCTAAAAGAACTGGCACATAATGCAAACATGCCTGACCTCTAACTTTTATTGGTTCAGTTCGAGAGGGTTGTTGGCAGAAATAACAGCAACATATTGGTAGATTAGATCCAGACTAGCAGGAGCGTAGAGGAGGATAGAAATAAATCCATATGAAGACAGGGGAGAAGGAATGGTGATGATGCTAGTGCATATTTTAAAACGTTATCACGAGAGTCTGTTTTGAGAAGTGAGCTTTTCAAGGAAGGACTGGTTGAAGTGGGAATATGTCGAGTATTTTTAATATGACCAACACTCACACATGTCAGTAATCATCTAATCCCCATCATGACCCCATGCCGTTCCCACACATTGTGCCTGACTGAAGCATTACGCCATCGCTATTATTATCGTACAGCAAAAGGGCACCAAAGAGACGCAGGGGACACACAACGCACAAACTGACACACCGGCAAACATGGAGCCTATCAAACCACAGGAGGTTGTTTTACAGATAAATCTAATTATAAATGAAATCTCTTGCTGCCATATTCAAGAGTGCAGGCACACACACACGCTCACTTACTATACTATCTGCACTGCATCTCTGCAGGATGAAAACTTAGCCTTCTGATGCCGGTAAACTGGAAACAGTTTCAGATATCTAGAAGGGTGTGGGAAAAAAAAAAAAAAAAAATCAGGAGTCCAGCTACCAGCGGCTGAGACCATCAGCCGAAAGTGCCCGGAAGTACAATCAATTAGGTGTTATTTAAACTATTTAAATAACCAGGCGTTTACTTTACTGTCATATTAATTATTTCCAGAGGCCTTAAATTTCAACTACAGTTGCTGCAAGTAGGTGCTGATTGAATTCTGGGATCGACTGATCGGGTAAAGACTGACTGTTCGGCTCAACACAGTCAGGAAAAGAGGGGCATCCTCTTGTTAATACACTGTGAAGGGTTTTGTCTCGTGTGCAGCCATTGCTAGAGATAACAATGACATTAAGCTGTATAAATTATCCAACATTCTTTGTACAGATTGTACACAACACCGCTCAGCAAAATGTATTTAACGCATAAATAAGCATACATTTACTAAAAATGTCTCAGTTTGTGAGATTATTTATCAATCCAGTTGTTTTCAATGTGACTTATTTTGCTCAGAGAGAAGCACCAAAGTCACAGGAGGAACATGAAAACTCCACACAGAGAGAACACCAGTGGCCTCAGTCCAAGGACCTCCTTACTTCACATCATAACAGTCATGTCACCTGCATAACCCTACTGCGCTAAGTCATTTTCAGATCAAGTCATATCAGAGTGACACTAGTTTAACATGAGACAGGCCTCAACTTAGGATTAGGAAGATATTATTTAGACGTTAGAAACACATCGGCGACAGCTGTCACAAAATCCAATACTTGCGTAAGAGTTTCTGACCTTGATATCACAACCATCTTTCATCCAAATAGCAACACCTACACAATGGCTGTGTCCAGCGATGAAAGTAAATACAATATAATAAATATATATAAAGTGGATGATGCAAGTGTGTTGCATCATCCACTTTATTAGTGGTGCGAAGCTGATTATCAAGCACATGTTACTGGTTATGTCTACAGAAGCAAGATGATCATTTGATTAGTGGACACAATTTGATTTTCACTGTGGTCTTCATCCAGGGGAAAGGGTTAGACATCCTGCTCATAATGTGCTTATCAACCACTCATCACCCGTTAATCATGTTTGTTCTTTCACGTGACCTCATTAGGTTACACAGAGGTTGCAGAACATGGGGTGTGTATCTAATGACCCCATCATCTACTGTTCCTGACCTCTGGTTCTGACTTCCGTTGGCTTTAGCTGTACTCTTTCGCCACTGCACTGGCAATTATGAAAACATGCACGTGCACATGTACACATACACAGCCTGACACTTCTTTGTAGAGGCTTGGTGAACGTGAAACAATCACATCAATACAAAGAGTAATTTCTACACCTGAGCCAGGGTTAAGGTCATGTGTTAGTTCAGGCTGTACACAGTAGCAATAATAGACCAAGGATGCTCTGGCTGATGATAATCCCCTATCCTGTCACACTCAGTCCTGGTCCCTACTCCCCCCCCCCCTTATTTAATACACCCATCAAACAGCTGCTGTCTATCCAAGTAGATAATGAAGTAGATAACCAGCACCAGCCAGTTCAGTGCTTAGGAGCCTGATATAGCTATCGCCATCTACAATCTCTTTCATCATGATGAGGAAAGAAAAAATTAGAATAATAACTCTTGGAAGGTCTTGCTGGACTGTTATTGTAGCTTAGAGTGCATGATCCAACCTTTGCAAGTTATCCCTCTACTTAAGTTATGCCATCACTGACAGTGTGTCTGTTAATAATGCACAAATTAAGAAATGACACTTGGAGGATGTGCAAGGCTTCGGAAGTCTCGTATCGCAGCCTAATTTCTTTAGAATGGATGCATTCTGCAGCTCGCTGGAGCAACTTAAGTGGGCCAGCCAAGTTAGTTTCCATTCTACACATTCACCACCCATCACTGCATCTGTAACCACTAGCAAATTCCCCATTGAGCTTCACAAAAAAACAAAAAAAAACAAAACATAATGGAGCCACAAAGTCGGTGGTCTGCAAATGCAGATCCAGTGAAATGTTTGCCTCCGTGCGCGTCAACAAGAATTAACGAGGCGAACGCATGCAAGACAAAATAACACATTCGACACGCATCGCATCGCATAGTATGTGTGTGTGTGTGTGTGTGTGTGCGCGCAGACATGTAGCCACAGTTGGAGCACGTTGACAGACAGGGGGCCCTTACGTATCTGCTGATGATATTCCGGAGCAGGGTGAAATCCATCCTTCGATCTGCTCCGGCGGCGACTTCACCGTGCAACCGAGACGTTCGGTTCTCCTTTGGTTTCCGTCGGCGCTACCTAATGTGGATCTTTCCACCAGTATCCATCTCTCATCGCCGCCGTGTCGATGGTAGCGTGGAGCAAAGCGCTCTCCTAGTCGGCTGTCCTGATTTTCATGGCATCTCTGGGTAGAGCCGTGCAGCGACCGAGCGATCACAACGACCCGCACGCCGCCGGCTTCATCTCCCGGGGAACTTCACCGCGAGCAGCCCGCCAAATCTCTGGAAAGTTGTTTTTTTTTCTCCTCCTCCTCCTATTCTTCTTCTTCTGGCGTCTCCGTTTGTTCAATAGCTGGGATCTTCCACAAGACGGCCCCTCATGGAGAAAGACCGTCCCGCTCGGTGCTCCGGCAGTGGCCCTCGATGGAGAGCCCTCAGCGCTCAGCCGTCAGATGACTGCGTTGCGCATGCGCACTGAAGGGGGCTCGTCGTGTCCGCTGTGTGCAGAAATAAAACAAACCCCGCTCGCTCCTCCAGCAAGTTGATAGAAATAACGCCAGTCCGGAAATATATGCTATAAGGTTATAGTAAACGTCCAGATGTTTAGGTGATCTGCATCGATCTCTTCATTTAACCTCTTGAGCGTTTTAGGTAAATATTTTGATTGTTTTAAGTGCCAGGTTTGCAATAGTCTGTAGGCGCAACAAACCTCAAACAAAATCCACTCTTGCCACGTTATCATCGCATGTTCTCAGCAGCTACAATTTCCCATGCAGATTGCTCATGTTAAACTGAATAAAATCACACAGTAAAAAACCTTGGGATCCAAACTTTTGAAGAGCAAGAGATGATGCAGAGCTCAGCTCACTGTTAGGGCATTGCACTGCCACCAAACCTGGAAACAGATTATCAAGTACAAATCATGAAGAAATAGAAGACAATAAAACATGTGATGCAGGATTCTAGATGAAACACTAAAGAAATATGACATCACACCTGAATTTTAAGTTGTTTCAGGATCTGTAACAGAATATGAATCCTTAAATAGTATTGCTCCATCTTCATCAAGGGGTTCCCCGCTCCACTGGGAGAAGAATGGCTGGCTGTCATGTCTGTTCCAGACGTTTCATTCAATTAGCGCAGACACTATTAATAATGCATAGGGGCCTTATACTTCCAGCTCTGACCTAGTAAGGCCTGATGCTGTTGTTTATCTCCCCAAAGGCCTCAGGGCACTTGAGTTGAATAATGATGCTGCCACAACGGACAAAAAGCAACACCCTTTTCTTGATAGGCTGTGCAAGTCATATGAATATGTTTTTTTTCATGATCATATTCTAACACTTACAGGAGTTTCATAAATTACCCTAATTAACTATTTCTGACATTGTGAAGGATTTATTAAAAATACTACAAGACATATACAATAATTTTAGAAGGACGGGGTACAATAATCCTGATTACTTATTTACTCCTTGAATGTTAATAATGACTTTCAAACCATCTCATGGACTCTTTGTGTGCTGTCGAGAATGAATATTGACCTCAGAGTACTATCTCTCAAATCTTGAAAAGTGAAGTTCCATCTGATGGCATTTCGTATTGTTTGTATCCAAAGTCTTGATTGTATTCCAAACAGAAAATCTGATTTTCTTTCTCCTGAGTCCATTAGTCTTCATTTCATGAAATCATCTTTGCAAACCGCTTGCTGGCAGTAAGGTCCAATTTTTTTTTTCCAGTGCTTCCTTTCTTTTGTTTCCATATAATATTTCTTTGTGTCATCATTTGGTAACAATCTGCAATTTCAGATTGCTGCACGAATCGAATAGCATCAGATACTTGATATGACATAAGACTGCTTAGGCCATCCATTTTCTAAACACTTGTATCAGGTGAACTTAAACTAAATTGGACAAAAAAAATCTGTATACCATTGTTTTCATAATCTTTTCATTATTTGTCATACAGTATACAGTTTGGCAGTCTAAAACACCACACCAGTCTTTATCCTAGGGTCCTAAATAAACAAATTATTTTCAAGTATGCTTTTAATATGTATCTTCAATGCTCATTTTCAGTGGCTTTCATATGACCCTTTGTTAAGTTAGAGTTATGATGACACAGTGCACATACCTTAAAGTGGACCCTTCATTGTGCACTATACTTGTTCTTGACTTTGGTAAATAAGAGGCAGTTGCCAACAGCAGGTTCAGACAGCCTGTTATCCCTAAATACAAATATGATCATTTTTTACAAATATTGACTTTACTTCATGAATTGTTGAACGGCAGAAATTGTTTTTTTTTAGTTTGTGATTAATAAGAATAAGAATACTGGTTGTCTCAAATGTAAAAGACCCCATTGAGCTGAGGTTTATTTGTGTTCCTTGAGTACGTTGTCGCTGTTTTATGATCAGCCGACTTGCCAGCTATTAGCACATTCAGTGGATCCTGTCCAATACACATACTTTGTTTGCGTTTTATTTTATTGTCCATTGCAGATAAAAAAGAGGGTAGTTTTTTCAAGGGGTGAATAATTCTTTAGAAATTAAGACAATTACTGGATGGAATTGGGCCATGCGTTTGTTACTCATTCAGTATTTGTCATTTGAAACATTGCCAGTGTCAATATATTTCACATAAATGCATTTTGAATACTGACAGTGAGTTTGATGACTGTTTATAGCATTTTGTTAACCAGTGACGAAATTCAAGAGTTTGCATGATGGTCAAA
Organism: Fistularia tabacaria; assembly: GCA_901007705.1. Lineage (NCBI taxonomy): Eukaryota > Metazoa > Chordata > Actinopteri > Syngnathiformes > Fistulariidae > Fistularia > Fistularia tabacaria. The sequence goes on along the minus strand of CAAKHD010003232.1, from coordinate 53,801 downwards.
CAGAAACACAACTAAACAGTAAAAAAAAAAAAAAAAAAAAAAACTCAAGAAGAGATACTGTAAACTCAGATCTATGCTGCCATCTAGTTGCCATAAAGGAGAGTCACATTGCTTAAATGTCCTCCAAGGCTCTGTTAGTAAAGACTTAGGTAATTTGGTAGTTAACTAATTACTTTGATTAGTTGTAATCGAAGTACCGCAGCATGCTCGGGTTTTCCAGTGAATCACTAATCACAAGAGAACAAATTTAAAGGATGTGACAATTAAGCCTACAGTGCTTTGTATGGTGATTAATGATGATGATGATAATAATAATAATAATAATAACAATAATAATGTAAATAATAAAACTAATAATAATACTTGCTTAAAAAGCTGCACTTAGTTGGTTATTTGTACTTAACCGAATTACTTTTAAGGATGAGTATGAGAGATTGCTTGAGTGATTTGTCAAGGAATAAGTGTCTATCTTTTAACATGAACTGGCTTCTGGGTTTATGTATGACCTCTTGACTCATGTCAGAGGTAACTTATGTACCTATATCGTGCATGAGTATGACTGTGAGAATAAGCTGCAGGATACCGGTCCCTCTCTGAGCAAAGATAATAGGTGTGTTTGTGTCTCTGGTGATGTTCATGTGCATAGCATGCCGACTCTCTCCATGCCGAGTCCGGGTGCCAAGAGAGAGGCTTAAACCTGCGTCTGGAGATGGGAGCTGTGGAGATCCCAGGGAGCGGATGCTTGGCACCGTGAAATAGGATTCGGGGAGGACCGAAGCAATGAAGCGAGAGGGAGAAGAGTAACTGCCAAGTCCTCTCTGTGGATTTGGTGCCCCCCTCCTCACCCCTTAAACATATTCACGTATACACACACACACACACACACACACACACACGCACACACACACACACACACACACACACACACACACACACACACACATACACATACACACACATGTGGAGAGGGGGAGAAAAAGGACGGGGGGTGGATGGAATGGAAGAGAAAGAAGAAACAGAGAGGTGAGT
>CAAKHD010003232.1:33672-52752 GCA_901007705.1 Fistularia tabacaria | reverse complement strand
GTGTTTGTGTGTTGTTTGCGGCTGCAGTCGGCAGAGTTCAGCGCCTCTCACACTCCTGCTGCAGGTACACACACCCTCACTACCCACCCACACCCACACCCACACACACACACACACACACACACACACACACACACACACACACACACACACACATACACATACACACACATGTGGAGAGGGGGAGAAAAAGGACGGGGGGTGGATGGAATGGAAGAGAAAGAAGAAACAGAGAGATGAGTATAATAAGAAGAACAGTGTTTAGAGCACTAACATAGCGCTGTCACAGAAGCAGCGACCTGAACATGTGTTCCCCAACTCCTACAACTTACTAATCCTGCCAGGGCTTTACCAGGTGCTTCCTGCCTACCTGTGTGTGAGTGTTTGTGTATTGCAATGCCTAAACAAGCAACATCATGTGTGTTTGTGCTTTACAGTTTCCAGCATGCACATTGTCTACATCATCTGCTGAGTGACAGACAGAGGTTGTCAAGAAATAGAAGGGAGGAGAATGGAAATGATGAGGCGGGGCAACTCACGGCTGTCAAAGCAGGTGATTGATTTTACGCCCCCTGTTATCGAGGCCAGCAGCCACAAGGACCCCTAACCCCCCCCCTTGCCCCCTCCCCCGTCTGGCACACACAGACACATTACCAGCAGCTCAATTCCCAGAAAATAGGCCTATCAAGTATCATCTCTCTCTCTCTCTCTCTCTCTCTCTCTCTCTCGATCTCTCTTTTTCTCTCTCTCTCTCTGTCTGTCTCACTGTGTCTCTGGTCATAACAAATATCTTATCAGCATAGCATGTTTTGGGTTCAGGGGGGAGAGACAGTAGGGGAAAGGGGATGATAGGTAGTTTATTTATCTTCTCTCTAACAAGCGATAGTCATACACAAGGATGTTATAGGTACCGAGATTGTTCAAGGGAAGCAGGATATAGATGAAACTAAGTGAAAGGTTCTCTGTTTCATCTTTCAACTCTCACAGACTTGTTGAATTTCGATGTGAGAATAACATCAAGCGCTAAAGTTGCCACTGTTTAAAGACAGATTGTTGCAAATGTTGTTCTCATGCGAAAAAAATGATGACACAGAGTATAGGTGTGAGAGAATTTTAAAATCAAATTTGAGGAGCCCTTGCATTGTTCTCCTCATACGTCGTCCTCGCCCCTCCTTCGCGTCTCCTCCCTTTTCATGGCTCATGTGCCGTGCCTTCTCGAGACCACTCTTGTGTGATTTCCTCCATTTTTTTTTCAATTTTCTACAAAAGACTTGTGCAATTTTGCCATTACTCATATTATTGCTGGTGGGTGCTAACAGAGTCTTGGCTCCATTCCTCATGGGTAATTGGAAGCTGCAGGTGTGAGAGGGCACATTAGCATACACAAGTCTTGCACAGCATCAGCTTGAGCCCTAATGGCAGCTTGAAAATACATCTATCATGCTAATGCTGAAAAGATGGATGTGTACTGTAGTTACACCACTGCGACCAGTCAGAAATATGTGGTATCCTGCAGTGCGAGCTTTTCCAGTCTTTTCTGAAAGTGAGTCCCAAAGTGTGATTTTTTGTGTGTATACCTGACAAGGGCAACAAGAAGTAGAAGGTGCAATGCAAAGATCTCTTATCAAGTGTCCAGCTGTCCTCATTATATCAGAGAACAAATTCTTAATTTCGTCTTCCAGAGACAGCGTGTGCATTCTCGTCATGGTATTTAGAGTTCCTATACTTTCTGAAAGTGATCCTGTGAACCTGAGGCCTTTAAACAGCAGCTTTCGGTTTAAGAGGATTCAGACGTGGCTCCAAACATGATGTCGACCTCCACCCAGCGGCATATATAAAACATAAAATCAAGAAATACAAACACAAAAACACAAATGAAACAGATTATCTAAATCGAAATCTATGTTCGATCCTATCTGCGGTGGAAAGGTTTCATTTATCTTTTTCCCTTTCACAGGAACTGACTATTCAACATTTCACAAGAAAACCAATGATTTCAATTCACCGTAAATACAAATTATTAATGATATCCCCAAACAACAAAAATTTCATTCCTAATTTTTTGTTCAAATTTTATTTAATCTACTATGATTTTATGGTACCATCTTGTTGATTTCTCATTCATTAAAAGTGAAATCTTAACAAAATAATGAGTGAGGCATTTGGAAGATATTCTTTTTGAATTTGAAACCATCAAGTATTTTCTAAAAATGACTGATTTATTAATTTGCAAGAAATGCAAAAGCGGTGACAATGATCAATCAAAAGTTTGACTGTAAGATATGGTTTCATAATGTGTGGTATTGTTAAAAACCTCCAGGACTCAACTCCAAAGTCAGGGGTTATTCAGTGTATTGTTATATCACACAGTCCTATCTATTAGCTGTGGGACGAGGTTGACATTTACACCATAGATTTCTCCGTAAGTCCTTGTGGTTTTTTGAAAACACATTGTAATTACAACAATCTCTGGAAAATGAAACGAATGCTCTACCTGTCTAATTTTTAGTTATTTACCAATTAATTAAAATACGTAAAATACCTTATTTGTGGTTGATATATATATATATGTGTGTGTGTAAATATATATATAATATAATATAATATAATATAATATAATATAATATAATATAATATAATATAATATAATATAATATAATATAATATAATATAATATAATATAATATAATATAATATAATATAATATAATATAATATAATATAATATAATATATACACACACACACACACACACACACACATAATATTTTTTTTACTTGAATTTCCGATTATTTAAGATATTTACACTTAGGGAACAGCAAGGATTAGTTGTTTTAGTTTTTTTTTTTTATTCACTCATGAAATATCACAAATACATGATTGATCCCAGAGGCAAAAGGGAATATTCTGACAGTTTAACAGCATTTGTATGCTTTACAATTGGCAACATTATTTTGTAGCTTCAACACAACTCTGTGAATTATTTCACTCATTCAAGCACGTAAATACTTTGTCAATCAAAAGTCTATCGTTTTCCATAATCTCTCTGACCAACAGACACGGTGCATCAAAAAGATAACCCAAGATAAAGAGAGAAACCAGAGAATCCTGTGTTTCTAAACACAAGGAAACACCCGGCGAAGCCTTGACTCTGCTCTTTATTTGAAGCCCAACTCGGAATTCTTACAGTAAATTTACTATTTACTATACACATTATACAACAACACACACAACCACACACACACACACACACACACACACACTGCATGTTTGATTTTTTTTTTTTAATTTCAATTACTTTTTGTATATTGTGTTGAGTCTGATATTAATGAATATTTCTGAGTTTGTTTTCTTTTTTGCGCCAACTCTGTCTCAGTTCAAGGCATTTGTCCTTGTTTCTCTGCAGATTATTCGACTTGGTGACTGTTTGAGCCATGAGTGTACTGCCTGCTTTTTCAGCAAGTTCATCAGTGTCCTTCTGAAGGGTTGCACACACCTCTGTCAACACAGCCTTCTTTCCTTCTCAGTGCTTCCAGCTCAACCCTCCGAATATTTCACTTTAAAGTCTACACATCTAACACTCTTGCTTCCTCCTCTCTTCATTGAGGTACATCCAATATTTTATCCTGGCTGAAGCTACAGAAGCGAGTAATTCTTTATTGAGGGACACTTTGAGAACTCCTTCACAAGCTCTGACCTGGTCACAGACTAATCTCTGGGCCCCAAAAGTTTTTTCAGTTATGCACAGGTCTCCTCTTTCCTGTGGGACACTACTCTGGAAATCAATTCTTTTCTAGAGTGGGGCAAGTACAAATTTTACAATATAGCTTGTTTTGGCCTTTCCACATGTAAAAGATTTTGCAATACCAGAGAAGGAAAAAAATTGTCTGACACAGCTCAGAGACATCATCATTTGATGGATACGAGTGGTGCTGATCTGCAGTGTTCAGACACCAGAGCACTTTTGCAGTTTACGCTGCATTGGACCCAAATACCGCTTGCAGGTCGCTGGTCCTCCCACCTGTCGCGGCACTGCTGGAGGCGTTGACTGTAGTGGTGTTGGTGGTAGGAGCAGCAGCAGCTGTTGTGTTGGCGAGGGGAGCAGTTGCTTTGCTGGTTCCAGCAAAAAAAAAAAACTGCCATAGTCAACTGCTGCCTGCCTTATGACCTATTGATTGCAATGTGTGATTTAACTGCGTTGTCGTCCTTTGTGCAAAGTTTAAAAGTTTTTTCGCAGATAATACAAAATGCCTCTCACTCCACTCTGCTCTTTCACCATGCTCAACAGTATGTGCTGTAACTTTGTGCACCATCAGAACATAGGCCATAAACAATGGTGAATTATTGAATGTTTGTGTCGCCTAATCAAAATAAATTGTTAATAACAATGTTTTTTCCTATCAAGTGTATTTACATTTTTTTAAGAATCCTAGACATTGAATTAATTCTTTTTAATGCTATTTAAGGCCATGATTATTGCAAAATCTAAAATGGCCTCCAAATCAAATAACTTTTAATGCTTTTTAAAAGAGTAAGGGGATAATTTAATATTTATTAGATTAGTACTGCAAGTGATGGTGATGGGGGAAACACTGACAGTTCTGTATGAACCTCATTATTCGAACATCTCTCAGTTGTATATTTTAGAACTGGTTTGGGTTTAGAACAAGAGGTTAGAATCAAAACTGTGATTTCCTTTTCTGTCAAAGTTGGAGCTGGAAGATCATTATATTAACTTCATCTAAACAAGACATTTGTTGATACTTTTATTTTTTTTTATTTGTGTGACTGCGCAAACATTAAAAAGTTGTAGTCCGCTGCTCATCCAAAACAGATGACAATTGGGCCACAATGGGCTCTAAAATTTGACAGAGGGGTTTGGCCAGAAACAGATGGATGAAGTATATGTGTGAATTAATATAGATGGCATAGACAGAATACAAGCACATGTGAAAGTTGCATGAAAGGATTTGGCCTTTTAGCAAAGCTGGACTATGGCATACTTTGCTGCAAACTGTGGCCCTGATCTTAGGGTTTCCCCTACTTTAGAGTCCAAAATGTGGTCAGATGTTAGGGGAAAACCCTTGCGGATGCAGAATTTAACTAACAACAAATATCTTGCAAGCTTTAATTGGTGATTGATTTTGAAGAGATAGAGATTTCATGGAAAAAATGTCAATCTTTCTCCGACTACAATTTCTATATCCCTGATGTGTTTTACAACTCAACCAAGTATAAATAAGTACGTGGAAAAGTAATGTTCTAAAAACACGACATGCAGTGAAATGTGACAAAGGAAATGAACATGTGTGCAGCTCGTCATATGGTGCTGGAGACATGACAGAGTAATGTTAGATGGAATTGGTGTGCTTGTGTTTTTGTACATGCATGTGGGTCAGAAAGAATGCTCCTGTTCCTGTCCAGGCTGATAATTATGGGATTTACAATGGAGAGCGGTGTGTGTGTGTGTGTGTGTGCATGTGTGTGTGTGTGTGTGTGGAGAGGTTGGAGAGGGTGGGGTCAAGGTTACCACACTCAGATCATAATCACTGTGTCTCCCCAGTGATATCCCTCGGATAGAAGTGTCTGTCAAACAGAAAACCATTGCTGTGCGAGAAGGGTTTTCTTTTCGCGTTGGATTGTTTGATGTGATCTTGTGTTCCATGAATCACCATAAATGAAATTGAATACAGCGATTTTGTTTATTTGTTTCAAATAACAAATGAGTAGATTTATGCTTTACGGAAGCGAAATATGTCTGTCACCTCCCCTCCCTGCCTCCAGATGGTCCCTTTGGAGGGAGGGTGATTATCTGGCCCATCTGAGCCAGGGAACCTGAGAGTGTTGATGTTGGGTGGGCAGTGTGGTGCCACGCCAAGCCTCCTTTCCCCAGGAGCCTGAACACGATCCCCTTTACCTGCCCCCTGTCTCTTGTCCTCGCCCTCCCTCCTCCACCTCGCCATCGGCTAGACTTACCGCTACTCCCTCTCCTCCCCCTCATCGCTGCCCTGGGATAGACTTTCTTCCACCTGACAGGGCCTGGCGTGGATTACTGGAATACCTGGACAGGTAAGTACTCAGGAAGGTGTCAAGTGCATATATGTTTGTATGTGAGGCCGAAAGGGAGAGAGGGGAAAGTGAGAGCAATGGAGAAAGCAAGCAGGAAAGAAAGAAAACAGAAAGAAAAAAGAGGATACTTCGTGATGCTTAGCAACGTAGCAGGGGCAAACAGACACAACTTGGCAGGACATGCTGTTCCAAAGTTCTCTTTAGTAATCCCATGAATAAATAAGCAGGGGTCACCAGCTCTGTTAATAAAGTCTTCCTGGTTTTGATTTTCAATCTTCTCTACCTCCTTTCTCCCTCTCTATCCATCTTTCTTATCCCCCCCCCGCTAATTAGTCTAGGTCTTCGGTTTCCCCGTCATGTGTGATATGAGTTTATCAGAGCCACCTATCAGACTGAGGGGATCAGAGGATGTAGATGTTGGATGGGGCTGCAGCCTGACTTCGGGCAAAAAATAAACTCAAGAGCAAGGCAAAGAGGCAGGCTGATTGGAGCCAGAAGAAATCTTACGATGCTGCTAAGAAGCTGAACAGAAAACAGGAGTGGAGAAAAACATGAAGGCATCAAATCTGCAGCATAAAGAACCGCTTTAGCGTGAGACGCTACCAAAAATCAACCCAAAATCTACACACATATTTCTGAAGTAACTGTCATTATAATTATTGTTATAATGCTGCTGTATGTAGTTTATTAGGAAAAAACAAACAAATGTAATTTCAGAGTTTTTACAATTTGTCTCCTGAGATTTTGTTGCATAGAAAGACTCATTCTCTATCAGGAGTTTTTAAATACATTGCTTTGTATCTCATTTTCCTGGCTGCTACTGATTGTAAGTTATATATTCTATGAGATCATTTTAAAAGGATACAAAAAATGACAGTCTAACATCTACTTGAGGTATTTCTTGAACGTATATTCATTTATAACTTTAATCATTAGATCTGTTGAAGGGAAAATATGATAGATTGATAAATATTTGGCTTTCTCAACCTTTGACTGTTATTCAACGCCTTTCTCTTGTCTCATTTGTCTCCCTCATTTGTATTTTTGATAAAGTGTAATGCGAATACTTAACAAGCAAGGATGTTTTAATAATGGATGGAGTCATTATAATTTTTGATACCATGACGCCCACTGAGGAAGGTTGTAGCCTGAGATATTCCTGTTTTAGTGGACTGATGGTTCAGAAGTTAATGAAAGTGTAAAATATTTACTCAAACTGGTACTTATTTAAACTGTATCTACTCTAACTCTACCTCCAAATTCATTTAGTATTAAAATGATTTATACTCATGATCACTTTTGATCAATGCCTCAGTCATGAGCCTCCATAAAACAATCAAATACAAACATCAGTGACGTTAAGTGATCAAAATTTATATTAACCACTGTGCTTATTTACACTTTATGAAAGATATAGTGATTCATAGAATATAACCGTGGTGAAATTCCAGGTACAGTATGAATGTGCTTTTCAGCAGTTGCTGGTAATAAAGTGCCAACTTCCTCATCTCTTTCATCTCTTATGTCAGTTAGATTAGGTTTCCGAATCTTATTTTCTTGTGTTTTTGCATTTTCAGCTCATTGGATACACCATATGGCATTCAAAAGAGGGCAGTGTTAGCACACATGCAAGATTTACTCCACTAAGTGCTTTCCTCTGTTTCATTATCTCTCACTAACACACATTATATTACCATATCGCTTCACATATACTACCATACATTTTAACCATATATTGGTTGTATTATTTTCAACAAAAATGGTTCTACGTTTTTTTTTTCCACCAGTTTTGATTCGATATTGCAGTTAGCATAAAAAGGCAAATAAGGACGGAAATTTCCCCGATTAATTTGATTTCGCCAGAACTTTCAGTAGCGAAAGTGGTCAATCCAGCGGCCGAACCGGAAAGGAATACCTCACCTGGTAATTGCCACAACACCCACTAACCCCAGTGCAAAGTGTATCACGACACTCTGACTACTTGAAAGAAAATTGCTTCATAGTTAGTGCATTATTGTTTCAGTCGAAGCCGAGAGCCTGTTTTGTGTGGCCTTGGGTGGCATCATTAACACAGTCTGGAGCAACATGTTTAAATCAAATGGCATTGTTACAGGTGTAACCACTGCTGTTCATGCATGCAATTAATGTCCAGTTTCTTGATGAATTTCCTACTCTGTCTGAGAAGCCAGTGCACTTGTGATTAATGAGTCTACAACTAATATCACATTATCGCTGTTTTAGTAATATACACTTTGAGGGCAAGGGAGCGTGTGTCTTCTGTCAATTAGACCAAACATGAAGCGTGCTCCCAATTCCGGTTCATTCAATGGTCACAAGGTCAAGCCAAAGGAAATGTCTCCACACTGCAGTTTAAATTATGTTTTTTTGGCATTTTAGCAGGGCAATTTAATTTTGCTGCACTGCCATCACTATCATTTTGGTGACAAGTAGTTATACAGAGAGTTGTTACAGCCCCTGTATGTAAGGCAGTTGGCAGGCTGATACATAAATCCATACTGACTCAGCTCAGGTCCCATGGGCTCAGCTGCCTGAGGGCAGGGAAGGGTGTGACCGAGATACTTCACTCTCTGCCTTGTCTCAAAAAACTAAATGCGATGGTGTACAGCTGGAGTGCTGGAGTCACTACCGAGCCTCATGTCTCTTTCTCCCATGCAGACTTGTCCCTTCCATGCCCCACCTTCCCCATATCCTTGGCACTGAAAGAGCTGCAGGACACAGGGGTCTGTATTAGCTGTTTGACCCCAGGATTGGGTTGTGTGACCTCAGCAGCCGTGAAGCGAAGCTCCGGCCTGATCAGATGAGTACTTCAGAAGATTTGGAGTTGAAAGAGAGTCGCCCCAGTGCTTCAGTCAACCTAGTCAAATTAGCAAGGGACAGTTACAGGAGGCCAGCGACATGATGGAACCACCTGTCTGGGTAGGGAACAAAGATAAAGACACATGCTCTTCAGCATCCGTACAGACCGCTGCAAAACACACTACCTTCCACAACTCAAGAAAAGGAGGAAGGGGGGGGGGGGCGCTGAGGGGTAATTTGACTCAGGTAGGGGAAGGATAGGGGAGGGAGTGGACGGGAGGGGGTAGAGGAGCAGTGCTGGCCCTTGGTCAAGTGCCTTGTATTCCACAAACATACCGCATCCAGTTACACTTTACCTGAGAAGCCAACCCTGAGGAGAGGATTCAAAGAAAAGCATGCTGACCTACCTCTCTGTGCTGCTACTTCTTCAGCCAACAGGAATTTCACTTGAAGAAATACATTGCGGTTTCGTACCGAAGCATGTGTTCAGACATTTCTTAAAAGTTTGTCTTCTTATTCCTCGTCTCACTTTTTTTCAAACATAAGAACAATTAAACCCATTGATTTGCGCCGGTGGAGGTAGCCTACCAACAAGCGAGCAAATAATTGGTAAAAGTGGCTCAGCTGTCTTTGCTGCCTGTGCTCCTCACCATGCTAATTAAAAGCAGCAAGATGGGAGAAAGGGAGAGAGTGTCATCAAGGACACGCTGGGAGATGTACACCTGAGACGGGCACAGTCACCGATGCTCTGGGCACATCAGCATGACCTGAACACCGGCACTGTTTGAAGTTGTGACACAGAAAACAGAGACAATAGTCTGGATTCAGAACTGTCGCCCTTAGGGGAATAAAGTAAGATCTGCTCAGGAGAAAAAAGATGAAAAGGGACCCAGGAGATGGAGATAAGAGTGAAGAAAAAGTTGGTAGATTGCAAGGAAAAGCAGAAGAAAGGAAGAGGGAGTGTAATGCTTCACAGAGAGTCACGACTGCATTGTCTGCGTGAAAGTTCAGGCCTCCTCCTTGCGATAATTATTTAGTACCACTTTCTTTTCCTCAGCTTTCATTGATTTCTACCTCCCTACCTCTCTCAAGTCATCATATTTTCACAAGCTGTTCTTGCCATTTCCCTGCTGCCTAACCCTCTGCTGTTTTTCGTCCTTTTTTCTCCGTATTTCTTTGTTTTTTTCCTGCTGGTTGGAAATCTGCAACGCTTGCTCATCGGCGCCAGCCTCTGTTAATCCCCTCCCAAAGCACCTTAGCAACGCTAGGAATTTAGAGATGCTAAAAAAAAACACAAGACGACAACGACAACAACTGTTCTTAACACTGGGCTCATATTGGCAAGAGTGGCCACATCTTGAGATGTGTGTGTGTGTTTTCCATAAGTAGTTCAGAACAATCTGGAGGGGTGTGATAACCAAGGATCTCTCTTGAGTGCACGTGTGTATATATGTGTGTGCACATCTGAATGTGTACACAAAGTGGGAGTGTATGTTCATGCGATATAGTTCCAGTGATGTTAAAACCTGGTCACTGCATGTATTCACCTGAGATGCTCATTATCTTGTCCCTGGGCTCATTCTGTCTGGGTCGGAGTTGGACCCTGAGCCTCAGCTGGACTCGTGCGTCTCCGGTGTGTTCAGAGGAGACAGACGCACGTACCTGAAAGAGCCACTGACAGACCAAAAGGCTGAGAGTGTTAGGCAAGCATAAATCATCACAGAAAGCACCGCTTATGTTATTATGGGCCCAAGTTTGATGTTCTGTGGAGAAAAAAATACAACAATAAGGCAAGGTTAAATTGCTCATAGCAATTATGCCATTGGTTATTTGTGATTTGTGGTTGTCACACATCAGTACAGATCACCTCTCAACCTCTCTCGCTCTCAACTAAAACTCATTTACTTAGGGGCAATAGTACAATAATTGAGGGCACGTTCAGTCCTTGAAATAAAATGCTAAAAGTTTTTGTTACCTTTCACTCTTAAGCATAGATTTACCACACAAACTTTGATAAAAGAATCCAAGCACAATCTTGTATATTGGGCTTTAACGACACAAGATATTTTATTTGATATGTATTCTCTCTTTTTTGTCATCAACAGTGAATGAAATTACCATAAAAAAGCAATATGCCCGTCTCCTTTCACGGTCTATGAAAACAAATTACTTTGAACTTTGTGAAAGTGTACAACTACAGATGACATCTATGTTCATGCACAGGAAAGGACACAACATCAGCCAAGAACGTATTTGAACAATTGATCACAGAACTACCTTAGTTTTCCCTTTCCCCCAATCTCCATGGAGCTAAGCCTCCAAAAATGGAGACAGATGATAATTCCCCGACTGATGCTCTGGTCTTAGCACAAGATCTGTACATGTTTCCCATCGGCTGGTCAAACGGCTCAATGAATACAGTCAAGTCTGAAGATATATTCATTACAGGCATTTTGATGAATTTTACAAATGTGAAAAATACAGCGGGTTCTTAGAAAACATGCCAACAGAGGGACTAAGAGTATTAACCAATCAAATCTGGCTCCAATGAAGGGGGGGGGGCTCTTGCAGACACTGACGTTTTTTTTGTTTTTTTACTTTTATTGTCTGTGTGTGTTTTTGCTGAGATGGGTGAATAACAGGGCTGTGTTGTTTTTTCAATGCTCAGGTAAAACACATTAAAAAGACAAACCCAAAATCTCCACATGCTCTAAAATGAGGCACTCAACACTGATACAAAACATTCAGCAATAAAGAGGAGTGTTGTATAATTAAGAAGCATCATAGGGGCAGGGCTGAATAGATAGAATTCGGGCCTGGGACTCTCACTGATGGTATTTTGGTCCAAAGCACCGAGCCTCCTCACAATAATGGCCGCAGAGGAGATGGTTCTATTGGTGACCCCAAAGTCGTCCACGCCTGATGCTGACAGTCATGATGGGCAATTTGCTAGAAGACAGAGACAAGAGAGGATGTTGATTTTTAGGGATGCAAAAGTCAGTGTCCCATAGGGAGAGGAGATCTAGGACCGAGACATTCCTAATGTTATAGAAAAATAATTTATTCTTCATCTCATTGTCTATATGATCCATCACATGAAAAAGTGGTGGCTCTCCACACACACACACACACACACACAGTGCAACATGCAGCTGCATAACTAATGGCTTTTAGATTATCAATTAAATTAAAAAAATAATCGAACATATTCTCGACCTTAGAAAAGCTGATACGTGACAAACCATCTAATGGCTTTGGAAGCATGTTAGTAGGATTACACCCATTGAGACAATTTATCTGTGACTAACACATCCTTTACATGTTTCAGTCGAACCTATCTAAATGACCAAGAGTGTTGATCATCTGACCTGGCAGAGGTCTAAGGTCATTCGGTTCAACTGGCTATCAGTATGCTGCAGGGTGCACCATAAACTGCTGTTTTCTTATCTGAACTTTTTGACCCCTCATTAACCCCATCACAGCTGCTCTGAGAATTATCACCTTGCCACAAAGGTGGAGAAATCCTTTACAGCATCTGGCGGGGTCCTCTGTTTGCCTGGGTCTGTCTGAGTGCGTGTGTGCGTGTAGGTGCCCCAACGAGGGAGGACAATCACAGGTGAGTTGTGTGCCCTGATTTATTGAAAGAATTATTGAGGTTGAGAAGGCAATAACAAGTTTGAGTGAGCAACTTTTGATGTGTTTAAAGAGCAGGATGACCTGGTAAATCTGTGTGGCAAACACTTAACCCCTGCATACGTCAGTTTGCTGGAAAAATAAACTTTGTTCAGTAGTTTATTGCATAGTGCAAATAACCATACACATGTTACCAACTAATGTGAGAATTTTAACTGTGATAGTGAAATATAAATGAAGATCCAATAGCCTTTTAGCTGCTTAATGTAGACAAATATAATATTGTTTTCCTTTGAGCATCCTGAGCCTTTGGAATAGTATCTTGGCTGGAAACCTGAAATGAACGGCAGTTCCCTGCTGTAGAATTTGTTTAACAGTATTGTCTCCACTCACCATAATATAGTCCAAACACAGCACCCCAAACAACAATACTGTAAATATGAGCTTGTTGGCTGGGATGCCTTCTATATCAAACTGTGTCCTTTTACTGTGCTGGGATCATAATAACTGTGGCAACTAAATGATGATCAGATGTCTGTTCATTCATGCAAGTTATTTTTGTTATTACTGAGAGATATCCAGTCATTTCTCTCAGTGGGAAATTTGCTCGAGCGGAAAAAAACAATGCCAATGGTCAGACAAAGTAAGTATATATTCCTTGAAAAGAGGGAGCCTCTTGAAGGAACACTTTGTTTTTCACTATTGATCTGATCAGTGAGTCAGTTCAGTGTTCCAGAAAGTGCACCTTACCGGCACCTCTCATTGAAAGAAATCAAGTGTAAATAGTGGGCAAAGGTCAGCCCCTTCCCAAACCAGAAGATTTGGAGAGGACATTTGAAAATAACCATTTGACCTATTAATGTTGCTCAATTTGCCTCAGATGGTTGATGTTATCATGAATGTGTTTGAGATGAAAAGTGCAGAGGAACAACTTTACCTCTTTGGCTTAATCAAAAGTATACTTTTACTGTTACTTTTACTGTTAAGATTCAAGGTATATCCCTGGTTCTGCTAATTGCAAGTTTTTAATCACCCAAGACTTGGTGTTTGATAAATAGTTTAAGCCCTGTGTCTTCATCCTTGCTAAATGATTAATAATGCACTTATATCTGTATGACATATTCAAACAAGACCTAATCACATAAACTCATATTCCATATAAATTAAGTTCCCCTTTACCGCATCTCTGGAGAAGACTTCAGTATGGCTCACTCTCGTATGATTCAGCACACCACTATAATATTTCTTTTCTGAGAGATGAGAGGTGCTTCCACTATATCATCCTTTACACATCCTTCGGGACCTGTAAGGTCGAGTAATGAGTATAAGCTCATTGGTATTACAAAGTTTTGTATTTCCAGTGATTACAAAAGATTACTAAATTTGCAAATACCAAGTTGAAGAAGTAACCTATAATTTTCTGCAGATCGTAAACTGCTTTCGATAACTTAACTACAAAGTTGCGTGAAAACACTTCTGCCTAAACTGTAAATCCTGACTGAGAAAATTGTGACTTTATGGACTTTGATAAGAATAAGGTGAAATTTTAAATAGTAAATCAGTCTGCAGATGCGATAGTCGGATAATTGGGGTGTTACTGTAGCCATATTCATATTTGAATATGTGTTGTTTCAATAATAAACCAAAATATGAATCTTGTTAAGTACTCAATTTCACTGACTGTCATACCAAAGACCGATGCTCTTTTGAGGGCCAACATAATCATTCTGGCTATTTCACCAACAATTAGGACACAAGTTACACAGTTTTTTTTTCCTGAATCTTCAGAGCATTAACAGAAAAAACACTCAACGCTGTATGTAGCTGCCAGACTGAATCATCATTCATTACAATAAAGTTACTTAACTCCACTCCCTAAGAAAAAGGAGTGAATGCTGGCACCCAGTCAAATAAATGTCTACCTGTCACTGTGACACTCATCCAGTCCTGTGTCCTCTTGAGAAACCAACTATTTTCACATTCAAATGTATAATTTGCAAGAATACCCTGATTGTAACTTATGTAAGTAGGATCACTATGGACGAACTGATGCAGAATAAAATCTTTCATTATACTGTACATTTTTCTGCCCCTGGATTGCATCTTGTGTCTTGTGTAAGGTTTCCTCCTTTACTTGGTCAAGTAAAGACAAATTTTATTCATATAGCGCCAAATCACGAAACACACGTCTCATGGCATTTTACATTAAAAGCTGTACTTTACTAAGTAAACTATAAAAAGAAAAGCCTTATTTCACATCAAGCGTAAGATCTAAATGTGTACAGTGAGAGAAGGCTAAGAGGTACAACCACCTTGGCCAAAAACAGTGATCTCCTAACTAATGAAGGGCAGTAAAGCGAGCTAAAACTACCATTGGCTGTGATAACTGCAAAAGTCACCGCTAAGAGCTCTACTGTTCTACGAGTCCAGGCCCAGCTACCGAAGCTCAAAAGTAAAATTCATCAGACATTGTGAAATGGATGGAGGACAGATATAATCACAGCTCACACCAAATTTAAACCAAAATAGTAAGCGAAAACATTTAAGCAACAATTTGAAAATGTCTTGATGGAAAAATCAAAAACGTTCTGTCCGACTGGTATGAATCAAAATATAATGGCTTAAAAATTTCAACAGTCACATTGTTGCATGATATAATCTCTGTTTGAATCATTCAGCTATTGATGAAGGCATTGAAAAGCAGCTTCAGACCAGTAAAAACTGGCCTAGAAATTAGCTGCAGGGAAGGTCAGATCCAGGAAGATCAACGATGATTGCGGAGTCAAAACACTTCAAGAAAGAACAGTAAAATCAAGATTTTCATGACAGACCAGGGATCTAAACATGCTGTGAATGGCACAAACAGATGAAGAATTTTCATTAAAAGGAGAAAAACAAAATGGTAACATTTAGCTGCCTGGATGAAGTGAAAGCAAGCCATTTTGAAAGTAAATGGGTTGATGAGACTGAAAGTGTTAAAAAGATATTTCTCAACAAAACTGAAGTAGAGATTTATTTGGGTTCTGGGGATTTTAGATTTTGCCCCATGAGGTGCTGTTTGCTGTCAAGCAATGACCTTCTCACCCTCCTGTGCTGTACACGGTGATAAAGTAAGACAGCATTCAAGCAAACTCACCACATAGCCCTGACAAAGTATCACAGTTATTAGCTGAAAGCAAGCAGGGAAGGCACACAAATGCACAACTTCCATCTGGCAGGTCACGGTTCTTACACGATTTGAAACAAAAAATTGATAACAAGGGTTATTCTGAAGATTTGCAGGTTCAAAGATAGAAATCAGACAAAACCAATCCAAATCCAAAACACACAAAGTCGAATTTTGGAAGTACAAGCTAAAAGCATCCAAAATGGCAAGAGATCATACAGGCACAAAACAGGAGCACTTGAAGTTGGCATGAACACAACGGGCCAAAGAAACATTGGTAAAGACAGATACTCTGGGAGGATCCATCCCAGTCCTGAAGATAACTTGGCCAACCTAGTGGAATGGGTGAGAAGGAAGGATACAGGGGCAAGAAAAGAGGCGGAAAAATAAATAAGATCACCCAGCGCAGACTACACATGGACCAGAAAGCGGTGGAACTGATGTCGGGGTAAAAAGTGACTGAACAGGCCAAAGGCTGAAGCATCAGTAAGCTACTTTGTGTACCTAATGTGCCTTGGAAGGGTCAAGATCATGAACCTGAATCATGGCAGGCAAACGCATCCTGATCTAATCTGGGACACTTCCAGCACTCTATTGACGCACTAGCAAGAGTTGCCTGGCCTCGAAAGAGCCTGTGAAATGAACCAGGCTTTGCTCGTGTGTCAAGCAACATGCAGCAAAAGCCAGCTGAATCAGTGGCTACAACCACATCGACTCTCATCAATTTTACCTCATCCACACAATTTCAGCATTGTCATTCTCCTCAAAGGGATTCCTTCAAATCTCAGTGAACTCAGTTAAAAATTGAAAAGTCAGAGTGTGGATAGGAAGCTGTCATTTAGTATTTCATTCAGTATTGATCCTTTTTTGGAAATATAGTTTTGTTTTTTAGAAAATTGTGTTCTCATTTCTACATATTGTTTATCTTTTGATAATTTCTCAAATATTAATTTGTAGTTCAGGTCACCTTTTTCTATATTATCACTGCAAAAGTGCTTTCATGTTTTTTTTGTGTTTTGTTGATAAATTCCAAGATCAAGAGCAGGACAACTGTCATGTTCTCTGAATGGTGTCATACAGATAAAACTATACTTATTTTCCCTCACGTAACTCCTTGCTACCTTTTAGGCGTCTTGATTTCAGCTTACTAAAGAATAAACTCAATTTGCTGCAACTTTAATTGACAAAACTGACAATTTAATCGAAACTTGATTATGTGTATACTGATATCAGTTATTTATTATACACTGTACAAGTCCAATCAACCAAATTCCACAAGTCCAGACACCAAACAGCAAAAGAACACAACCTGAACATAATGATTGTTAAGAGTTTAAAAACGATGAATCAGAGTAAGTCCCATTTACACCTAAAAAAAACAAAAAAAAAACGATGTACGATATAAGAAACAATTAAAGTTTAAAATCGGGATCATACCCACATGCGAAACAAATGATATTCCAACTAAGACAAATACAAAGATTAAAAAAAAATGTCTCAAGACTCATTTACATTAATGAGTTAATGATTTAATTTTAATGTTCATTACATTAATGATTAACATTAGCAAATTACAACTGCTCAAAATTACGTGTGTCTGTAATGATAAGCACCTGATGGTTTCCAATCATCCTGCAATTCTATTAAGATTCAGATATTGGGGCCAATAGAATTGCCTCAGGAACCACTTGTGTGTCATACAGCAGCAATGAGAACACAAACCTGTGTCCTTTTTGGATGATTTGGGGGAAGTGCTCGCCAGAGAGGAACTTATGAAAAGATTATTCAAGGCTGATGTTTCAGAGTAGCATAATTATATTGCTCTACAGAATTATCCATCCAGACAAAACAGCTCCAGTGCTTCATCCATTAAAGGCCCCCAAATCCCGAAACAACATGAGTTTGACGTCTCCTAAACATCACTATTCCTGGATGATGATGAAAAGATAAAAACAAATGTTATGTTGTTATTGATAATACAATGAATGATATGATAAAATGTGTTTGGGAGATATTGGGAGATTAAGAGAGAAAGTTAGGATATGACCCTCTTTCATAACAATTTGATTTTAACCTTTTTTTTTTGAAACTCACAAAATACAAAATGTGTTATTTGCTTTGAAATTCATTTCAGGAATCATTTTGCATCATGTAAATATCATCTGGGGGGAGATAAAACATCTGCATGACCAGTCACCCCATAAGAAGATGATAAATTCTTTGGGGTGGAGGTGGGGTGGTAGTGCGGAGGGTGACTGGCCGGGAGTGTTCCTTTCTTCTCACTCCCTGAGTGACAACAGAGCACTCCTGCTGCACTCCTGCTGCACCCCTGCCGCCCAAACATCAATCTCCCTCAAACTTACTCTTCCTCATCCTTCCTCGATAACAATTGGACGGCTCCTGCGGCGCGCCTGGTTTTGTGTGGTCCCAGGGCTGTCCCGGGTTTATCAATCCTCTGTCGGGGTACCCCGGTCCCCCCTCGCACCTGCGCCGTTCCCCGGGTCCCCACAGGAACTCGCTGGGGCTTGTAATCGCCTTTGTGGGAGCTTTTGAGTTGTACGGCTGACTGAAACTTCCCCAACCTCACATCGCAACTAGCCGCTGAATGGGGCCCAGCGTGGGGGCTGCTCTCCAAACCGCGGCCGGTGCCAAATTCCTACAGTAGCGCTCCACAATCACTCCCACGCAGGCCTCGATCCACCAGGCGGACGTGGGGTGGGGGTCGGGGGGTGGTAGTGTCGTGGTTCGGGTGGGCCAGGATGATGGTCACGAGTTTTGAGTGTGTCTCGGCGCGGAGATGGTGTGTGTGTGTCTGTGTGTGTCTGCGTGAGTGTGTGTGTCTGTGTCTGTGTGTGAGCGTACGTGTGCGTGTAACGCCCACTCAGTTAATAAAATTCATCAGTTTTGACAGGGAGGAGAATCTGATACACAAAAAATGAATGAAAGAAAAAAAGATTTTGGTGAATGCTTTAGGCAAAGTTGGGAAAATAAAAAAGCGATTTCTCCGCAACTTTTCTGTAGCCCACATTTGTGCTGCGTTTCGGCGCATTAGGTCTGTGCGCCGGCGTGCGGCGCGCCGGCAGTGGGTAGATGGAGCAGCGCTGCAGGATTAAGAGGCAGCAAGATTGTTAAACATGTCAACGTGTAATTGCACGATAAGGCCCTTCCGAGGAATTCATTGGCCCAGTTGCTTTCTCTATTCCGCGCTAATCTCGCCCGGCACATTCGCTCTGTGCAATCTGTCTCCATAATCTTCTGTGACAGAGCGGGCGACGAGAGCAGGCTGCTTGGTAATTTTTTTTTTTTTTTTTTAGGAAAGGGGGAGGGAGGGTGGGGGGGGGGGGGGTTGGGAAAAAAATGGGGAGGCGTGTAAAAGTGACGCTATATACCCCCTTT
>CAAKHD010003232.1:0-22754 GCA_901007705.1 Fistularia tabacaria | reverse complement strand
GGGGGGGGTCAAAAAAGTGCGCCCGGGGAGGGGGGAGGGGGGGGGGGGGGCGGGGGGGGGGGGGGGGGGGGGGGGGGGGGGGGGGGGGGTCAGCTCTTTCTAACACATCTCTAATTAGAGCTCACAGTCAGTCATTACTGATGTAATAGGGTGTAACACTAATGGCTATAAGGCAAGCCCCCACAAACAACACAGGGGGGCTCTTGTAAGGTAAGAGAAGAAGAGAATTTATGGAGAGAAAAAAAAATCTGGAGATTATGGTGAGGAGGCGAGGGGGGGTGGATGAGGGAAAGTGCATCAAGCAGCAGAGTCTTAAAGTACAGTTTTCAGACAAGGTCAGAGCGCATTAATGGAAATATGTTCTGATAGTTGCAGAAGCTGTCATGTTATATGCTGGTCAGAAAAAAAGATAAAAACTGCGAAGAATTAAGAAAGTATGAGGGGCTGCCTGGTCGAGGGGGAGGCAAACGACAGAAAGAGAGCCAGATTGACTGTAAGGAAGTAAGGACAGACTTTGCGATTTGGCACTTAGACCTTCATAGCAAAGACACACACTGAAACCAATTCAGCAAGTAATGTCTGTTTATACACATTTTGGAACAACATTGTTTGAGCTATAGACAGGAAGCCAATGTTAAGAGAACTGAAATGTGGGAGCACTTTTCAAAGAAAGCAGCACATTCTCCTCACTGTCTGTGTCTCAAGGAAAATGCTGTCCTTACACTGTATTTGAAAGGTGAGATATTCCTTTTAGTTGCTTTGCGTTCACCAGTAAATGGTATGTACAGTATATATGTATTAAGCAGACTGGACTTTTGGTAGCAGTACTTAAAATATCATAACATCAATTTGGATTTCTGCAAACTGTATTTTGATATGTAATCATTCTATTTTCACATAGTTTTCAATTGTGAATATAGAACAAAGAGGACATTTTGCATTGAATGATTTCAGGGAAGGAAAGGACACACTCCAAGAAAAATAAGCAAATAAATGCAGTACTCAGGTTAAACAGCACAAGATATTAAATGCACTTAAAGCAAACATATAACAAGTATTGACACGTCTATGTCGGAAAACCTCACGCCAAAAATATTATTTGAAAACAAATGATAAGAATAATCAGGTTTGGCTTTTCAGCGTCAGTGACAGAACTTAAAATGTTTGTCCTAAACTGAGAAGATGAGAAATGTAATAAATGTAAGTAATGGATGGGCAACCACTTTACAAGGTAAAACCAGCTTGCCTTCATTACCGCCATGTTTGGAGTCGCACTAGCAAAATCAAGACAATTTTCAGGCATATATAATACATAGTATAGAATATACTGCAAATAGAGAATGTATCAGATTTACTGTCCACAGCTGACTGCCTCTGAATTGTCTTGTGGCTTCTATATTAATGAATCTGTGGTACGTGACAGAACAACAAGGAATCTTCTCTCCTGTGTTTGGGCTGAAGTCAATCCCGCTTTTAGGAGAACACTCAACCAGGAAACTGAAGATTCATACATTAGAACTGTACAGAGTATTATCTACATTTGTATGTACATTTATTTTCATATGTAGGTCATACAAAATAGAAAATACTCAAACAAAAAAAATCAATTCTTCACCCTCACTTCACTCTGATTATCTACAGCTTGAACAGACTGAACGAATCAGCTGTCATACACAAAATGCACTCCTTCTGCGATACTGGCTAAAGAAGGATTTAGCTCCCAGTTCGCAGCTTTTCCACCAAGGATATGAAGTCTAACCTTGATTGTATGTGTAACCTATTGTGCAGCTTTGCTAACGATGGGGGAAACAGCCTGGCCTTTGAATGAGCTGCAGGACTTCGGGGGGGAATCTTCCTGAATCGAGCCTTGAACATGTCTGTGTGGCTGTGTGTGTGTGTATGTGTGTGAGAGAGAGAGTGTGTGTGTGTGTGTGTGTGTGTGTGTGTGTGTGTGTGTGTGTGTGTGTGTGTGTGTGTGATTCCTCAGTTGCTGAACTATAGTCCCTTATCCAGAATTTGAAATAAGGTCATCATCCCCAGGAGGCCAAGCCAAAGCCTTCCTCTTTCACCTGCCCTTTAACTCTCGTCATCGCCTCTTTTCTTAATTTAACTCTTCACTTGGATATCAATTCCTATAATCCTTGGATACTTTATTTTCTATGTAATTCCACCGTTGTTTAGAGTTAACTGCTCGCTTCATACACGACGCCTTTGAAAGAGAGCTTATGCACCAAAGATGAACTAGAAATGAGAAACCAGAAAATGGCTCAGCCTCTTCAGTTCTGGTTATATTACCTGAGCAGTCACAACTTAATGTGGTTTGTTTGTTTTTGTCCATAGCCTCTGCAAAAAAAATAGAAAATAAAAATTAAATAAATAAAATACTAAAAGATCCTAAAACTTTAATTTGATTTGAAAATGAATTTTATGAATTAGCAAGACAATAAAAAACAAAAATAGCATCATTAGCAGATAAGACAGGTAATAAGTGTATTAGAGCTCCTACTCTTTGTGTGCACATGTGTCTGGAGCAGCACAGATGCATATCCAATGGGATGCAGCGTGAGCAGGACAATAACACACTATTCTTATGCTAATCAAGGAGGCCATTAATGTTTACATTCAGAATCAGGCCTTCCATAGAAATGCATTCACTTCCTGCTAAACTGGCATAATTAGTTCCCTCTTAAACCCATATTCCATTAACTCAGGTAAATCCATCTGAGTCTCATCAAATTTCTGCTTCATTTAGCATGATAATGTAATTTAAAAGTAAATGACATATTCAGACCACTGAGGGAGAGAACCTCTGAGAGAATAATATATGTTTGAAACATTTTTCCTTATTTTACCTTCATTTGAAAATATTTTAAAGTATTTCCATACCCTTCAGTGTGGCTGATTTATGCATAAATTCATATTTAACTATAAACAGCTTATTTAGAGATTAGTGAATTACATATTAAATATTTAGTCCTGCTGTTTGTACACAATGTTTGCGCTTGCTGTAAGGTTGGCAAGGTGTGAATTTCACCATTAATGCTCGTCCCTTGGAGATACCCCCTAAATCAATATTATCAGTTATTGACAAAGGAAGCTAAACGTGAACCTTCATGGAATATGTATTTTTCCTTCCCTTCCCTTTACAAGACATTTACTCTTCTGAAAATACTTGCTTTATAGATAGGTAGCTATATGTGCCCCCAACAACCCCCCCCTTACACACACACGCACACACACACACGCACACACACACACACACACACACGCACACACACACACACACACACACACACACACACACACACACACACACACACACACACACACACACACACATGCAAACACACAGTGTAATGGATAGGAGCTGGCTGAGGGTGTCTGTCAGGGGCGACTGTTCTAATCAGAGCAGTGGGGAGAGAGATAAAGGAGAAAATAATGAGTGTGGCATCAGGCCTTTCATAGCGCAACAAAAGGCCACGGGATCAGATAGACATACACAATGTGGAGAGGAGAGGAAGGGAGGAGAGGAAGAGAGGTAGAGAAAAGAGAAAGGGAGTGAGAGGGAGGAATATAGGTGGAGACGAAGTGGGGAGAAAGAATGAGCCGTGGTCCTGGTATTAGTTTGTTAATAAGCCTTCCTGCACTGTAGGTGACGTAGGGAAGAGTAGTCGATATTATGAAATGCATGCAAATGTTTGGATGTACAGGGAAGCCGTGGAAGTTTCCTTGACAACATCTATCATTTGTGCAAAGAGATGGCCTTGAAAGGGAAATCGATTGAAAATGCATATACCTACGCACATCCTTCCAATTTCTGCATCAAAATATTACAAAATATTTTAAAAATCACATTTGTTCGGCCCTGTGCCACAGTTTGTCACGCAGGTTAGTGCTGCTTCATTTATGGTCTGTGGGATAATTTCCAGTCATCCCTTGATTATTAATGCCTAATTTACCCAGATTACACTTCTTTGATTATTAATGCGTAATTTAGCTTGATGACACCAGTCATTAGACAGCGCCCAAACTGAAAGCAAACAACCTCAGTGGTCTTCCAATGTACCGATACAGCCTCTTCAGCAGATAATGATACTGTTCAGAGGCGCCAGTGGGCCTGTGAGTGTTAAGTGAATGTCCACGTTTTTACCCAAACTCCCATCAAACTTTAAAGAGAAAAGAAATACTAATTAGAAACTGTGAGGAGAAATGAGCAGGCAGACTCAGAACAGAAAATCCTATTCAGAGACTTAATGAGCTTGTCGAAGCTGAATAATTGATTTCTAATTCTAGCCTGCAGCTGTTGACCCAACCAGGGAGTGTTCTGAATGGAGCTGAAATTTGTTGCGCTCTGACTTGGCACTGCCGGTTCTCTGGTACTGTGACCAAATACTTTCATATCTACCTCACTTTCTGAGCTATTATTTGGTCTGAAGATGCACAGAATGGTCAATTAATAACTGCATTTTAAGGCGGAAACATGGACTCTCACTTTTATCACGCATCTTATTTTCTAAAAAAAAATTGTATAAACTCAATAAAGCCAAATAATAAGATTTTGATTTTCAGCTGTCAACGCCCAGTGAGGTAAACTCTCTCAGCATATAAAGTGTTGGGAAGCATATTCCATCATACGATCATATCCTGGGGGCAAGAGCAGCACAGAGCAACCTGTGTGTGAACCACAGCCGCCCAGCGTCCCTGTAAGATGACCTCACGGAAAATAGGCCTAATTATTGCTGTGACAGCCCGTGCTATCATATTCGGCCAGATCAGTCACTACATAGGACGGGGGGAGGGGGAGGGGAGAGAAAAATTAACAGAAATATATACCGCCGTGCCACTGTGCCCCCCTAAACTGAGCCCATTTATTTTTAATATCCTAATCAGCAGGTCCCGAAGGGGGCTTGGCTCTCACCACCCCACACAGCCAGGCACAGGTGAGTACAGGTAAGGCAGCAGGGAGGGCGGAGAAGTTGTACAGTTAGCAGATACACATGAAGAAATGTGGTGTGAGATGAAGCAGATCAAAGTGAATCTTGACGAGTTTAACTCTGGCTGGGGCACAACCTCATAATCTAGCAAAATTAAAAAAATGCATTCGTTGATGAAACTTTCCAAATTACATAGTTGACACACAGGGGGGATGAAAAGACAGCATATCACAGAGGAGGTTGGGAAGATATGATGATTACAAGATTCAGAGTTTAAAGTCGACAGCAGTGATTAACAGTCGTCCGATTCCTGAAGCCTTAGTCATTAGTGCAGCCCCATTATATGATAGATTTCAGAGCTATTTCCCTGGTTTTGTTCCCAGAGAAGGTTGTCTATGAGACACCCTGGGAATGGGACACACTACACCATCAGCTGAGAAAAACATGGCAAATGTCACGGTGATGATCTGCTGATGACACGGATGTCCTGACTTTGTCACTTTGAGAATGAAAGTAACAGACAACATTACCTGCAGTGGTCAACTGAAGATGTTTTTTTTTGTTTTGTTTGCATAGTTGGGGTACTTTTATTATATTTGAATATTTATATTTTATACTTCTTTATACTTCCAGGGTACACCATGAATTTGACAGCTAATTCAGTTTATCATTTTGGAGCCAATATAAAGAGTACGAAACAAAAATTTGAAACTCAACTCAAATTTTAAAGAGTTGTGTCATTGTCTAGTTCTTTCATTATTTCTATTTGCCCGAAGCAGCTAAATTCCGCCCCCGATCCGGAAACTACAACATAATAATTCTTTCACTTGCCTCTATTCCTAATAAATAGCAAAGTACGATACAAAGATAGAACAAGCTGATACTTTAATCACTTTTGGCTGATAGCAGTTACTCTCTGTACATATGCGTTGATTTTTAACTCAGGAATTTTACTGACTCTACTTTGATTTAAAATACTTTGTTAACCACTTGCATCAAACTAGAATTGATTTGTTTGTGTGGATTTTTTTGATCTCTAGGGAAAATGAGGTTCATATTTTATATGTGTATTTTTAGGTATTTATCACAATGAGCCAGCTGATCCTTTAGCACTCTGGTACAACAACACTATCATCTCTACATCCAATAGTTAAATACACATTTACTTTAAATGTGTATTTGATAACTATGACACCAACTGAGAATTTTCCATGTGTATTTCAATTCATCATAATAATTTGTTTAAAAACTGTGACTGCTGGTAAGGTGTGCGATGATGCAGATGACTGAAATATTATCCCAATCTACTTTTTAGTAACTGTGGACCTAAGTGCCAGGAATCAAAATTATATATTATATTTTTATATATTTTCGTTTTCAGGCTGTATTCCATTGTTTTATAATTTGCCCTTTTCAGCTTTAGCTTATTCAACATACAGTATATCACAGTGATTGCTGTCAACATATCGTGTCATTCTCTGATAAAAAAACATTTCCATTCTAAACCCACAGCAATTCAGTGATTTATTGCAAAACTCACTGACACAAAGCCATTCAGTTCTTTTCTTTCCCAAATAAATAAATCTGAATCAAAATCAAAAGCCAAATCAACTTTAATGGCCGAGCATGTTCAATCATACAAGAAATTTGGCTCCAGTTTACAGTTACACCTTGAACTGAGATGATGGTCAATGATGACTGGATAACAGGATTTATTCATTTGTTCACTCTTTATCTAGCACTTATTCTACTCTTAGGGTCATGGGGGTTGCTGGAGCTTATCCTAGCCGTCATTGAGCAACAAGTGTGATAGACTCTCGACTGGTTGTCAGTCAATCCCAGGGCCATAGGGATAGACACTGTCATTCTCACAATGGGGCAAATTTTCTCAAGTTTTTCCACAACAGGATAGTATACATAATGAAAAATGCAAAGTGCAATGAAGTTAGATAATGAGTAAACGGGTCATTGAGGTAGTGCAAAGAGAAAAATAAAATGTGGATAAACATGTCTGTATAAATACAGTATGTATGTTATCTACAAAAGGGACATGTATCACTGTATATACAGTAAGAAGCATATGGTAACAATCTGTGGTGACATTAGATGATAAAATGTTTGCATTTGGATAAGAGGTTTTGAGGAAATGATGGATGAATAATTATCAGTTTTCTAATTCAGCAGCCAATCAAACAGCCTTGTTTGTACATGCAAGTACTGCCTGTATATTGGGTTTCAAAATATTGGCTTTTATTTTTTCATGCACTATCTTCTTCCTCCTTGATCTCTCCCTTATGGTATGTTCTTGGCATAACAATTTTCTTTCGAGTGCCTTATTAGTGAGCACAGACACACACACACACACACACACACACACACACAGACATGCAAGCACACTCGCACGCACACGCACTCAAAAGTAATAAGTTAATATTGTGATTATTCTCCTGTTTTCAAAATCAGTTGTCTTGAGACAGTTTTTTCATGCAGTGGTTTGCGATTGTGTGTTAGCCTGCATGTGTGTGAGTGTGTGTAGCTTTGAGCTAAGAAAGAAAAGAATACAGTAGTAGTCCTTGTAACCTGGCCCTGCCCTCCACCCCCAGCCCCTCTCCCTGTCACTGGCCATGTGTAGTGTGTAATCGGCACTGACAGTCGTTGTGCAGGTCAGTAACCCTGTGGCCTTGTCTAATTGAGGCTAAGGATCCGGGCTTGTCCTGCCATCTATAATTAACCACATCATCTACCCGTATGAAAGATTCAGCTGGACTGGGAGTGGCTGTCACATGATCACGCTGTTGGTGTTTACTGCTCATGTGTATAATTGTGCGTGTGTCTGTGAATGGATTATAGTAGCCACGGCAGCTTTTAAAGTATCAACAGGTTTACAACAAGTGGTATAATAACATGGAGTTATGCGATGACGCTTTAGTGTGTTCTCCTTGTATGTATCCATATATAGCCCATAGAATAGGTCAATACATCTTATGCCCTTTTAGAAACTTTGAGTGTACTATGCCCCTTGAAACATGTTGTTACTGCCTTCCCTTGCGCCCTCCACCAACACCCCGTCTTTCTATACAATCAGTTCTCCTGGTACACTGAACACCACTCAGCTTGTCCTGTCTCTGCCTTTGAAATATGGCTTTCAAAAAATGCAGCTTTTTGAATTAATGAATCATTTTTTGCCAGGTGTCGTTGGGGCAGAAGCGGCGAGGGGCTGTGGGGGCGGCAGTGGCACAGGGAAGGGAGTGTGGGCTAATAAATACAGAGTGGAGAGAGTCTCGCCAATGCCGCTCCTCCCTCACTAAATGCCCACTTCCCCCCACCCACCCAACACACGCCTTTGCTCTCTTCCCACAGCCCTCCACCCCCTAGCTCTAGATGAAAGGCCTGGCTCGTTCCTGTACCTTTAATTTAAAGCTGAAAGGCAAAACGAGAGCGGGGGTGCGAAAAATGCTTATGAATATGGAGAAAATTGAATGAGAACCATCCCTTTGAATAAATCAGTATCAATGTCCCTTGCCCTTGTTTGGAGCAAGGTTGCAGGAGACCCTTGGATATACAAATGGAGAGCAGCTTGATGAAACCATGTGTGAATGTGTGCCTATGAATGAACATGAACCTTTGTTCTATGCATGTTAAAGTTTAGACTGCTAAATCTTACTTTTAGTCTTCTCTGCAAAGAGGCTCTGATAGAAAATATGGTGTTGATCTGAATGAAATTAATTGGATTATTGATCATAAAGGATATGCAATAAGTAAGATTGGTTTTGCTGATCACAAATGAGTGAGGCATCTTTGGACAAAAACAACAAAATAAGTACCAGATCAAAATAGAACATATTGTGATAATCTTAAATTGTCATGTGCATAGGGGATTACAAGAACGCAGGTTGCATCCAATACTGAGCACATTATTATTATGATAGAAGTCAATGTGCATACAGCTGTTAAGTAGGAGACCGATAAGTGTTAGTCAGCGCTCAGCTAAAATGACGCCAAAACAGATTAAAAGGGCAAAAACTGTTGTCTGATTAACTGAAATAGAGGCGAGTGGTTGTATTATTGGTGTATTCACATGTGTCCTATTTGGAGCAGTTATTCCAAAACCATGATTGTTTACCCCCTTAAATCACTTTGTTTGGTTTTACAGCAGTCACATTGGAACACACAATGGAGTGGGATAAGAGTGCCAATGAAGGGTGATTTAAGTTCACTTCTGACAAAGCTGTGATGTAATTCAACTGAAGTGAGAGCACAATAACCCTACCAAACTGAAATACCTCATAAGGTGCCAGGACAAAAAAGCAAGCACAACAAACAAGATGTCTGTCTGAAAAATTTGAAACACTCCTAGCACAAGGCACACTGATGTATACATGTGGCAAAAGAACAATGACTGAATAAAATTAGACCCTGAGAGATAACCTGAAGAAGGGCTCATGTTGCCCAAACACATAAATCTCATCAAATCACTTTACTTGTCTAAATAGCCTAAGCTGTTCTGAATATAGTTTATGTTCCTGGGCTTGCTCAGGTTCAATGCCAAGGTGGTGACATAGGGCAAATACTGTAAAATGATAAAGCCGGAGTTTGACGTTGTTAGGTGTTACATGGGCAGTACGATTATCAACACAGGTTGCGATGTTTCATTAAGGCAAGGCAGACGGGCCTCCACCACTATGCCGCAAGGCATCCCCAAGCTCTTCTTCTTTGACTTCTCTTCTTCGACTTTTATGCACAGGCATATCATGCTTAAAGTTAAGTCCCTTATTCATGTTGAATACTGAATGTGGAGATCTGGATGTGACCAGTGACTTCTTGGAAAGATCAACTGACAACAGGGAGAGACAGCTGACAGGAGGGAAAGACCCCACTGGGTCAGTCTTGGGCTAGCCCCCCATTCTGTAGTTTTCCTTGCATAGCAGCATGTTGGAAACACCCTCCACAGCCACGAGAAAGAAACATAAGAGATCACCCTTGAGTCTATGAGAGTTGGGGCGAAAAAAGATTCATCGACTCACAACATGGTAATGACCGCAATGGAAACGACAATGAGAAATGTCGCAGCAGTCCAAACATGAGTATGTGTCTTTGGCTGGAGGAAAGTTGCATCATACCTTGGGTTGAAGATCCACCAGAGAAAGAAAGGGTTTCCTTCAGAAGCACGCGAGTGAAGCACAGCACCCGGTGGCTAACAAAGTATGCAGTGCATCAGTACCAATGTCTTGTTGGGGTCTAACTTAAGCACAGAGATGATGGCAGTGGTGGAACCCAGCCTCCCTCCCACACCCGTTGCTGAGAGGAAACTACTGAGACACAAACCACATGTGAATTGGCCCTGCGCCATTGATAAGATGCTGTGGGAATCAGTCACCTCAGACCAGACTGCAACCCTCATGTAACTTCGAGGCTCAGTGGTGAAGAAGTTGGAGAAAATGAGGAACGTCATCCATTAGTATGGGGCTGAACAGTGTGCAGGAGACTAGAAGTACGAAAGATATTCGAACCCTGCCAATTACCAGGAGGCAACAAGAGATCAAGTGCCTCATTCTGGAAAGGAACACTTAAGGAAGCAGTGGAAAAGGGCCGCTGAGGTGGATAAGTGGGCCATAAATGTGCTCCAAGCCAACATTAAAATCAGGTTGGTATCCCTCACAGAGCACAGACCCTACAGAAATGTAGTGGCATGAAAGAATGAACTAGAACTCTATTCAAGAAGGATTTTAGCAAAGGAAGAGGCTGGAGTCCTGAAAATGACAAAAACGGATCTGGAGGAGTACCTGCAAATAAGCCACTCGGATGCAAGGCAATATGAACATCTGGCCATCCCCTCAGACATCCCACCAATCGCACCCCCAGAACATTATATTGAGATCAGTGCTCCGAAATGGAAGGAGGTGGCAAAGACAGTCCAGCGAGCAAGAACAGCATCGGCTCCACGGCCAGATGGAG
The DNA here is from genome assembly GCA_901007705.1 of Fistularia tabacaria. Taxonomy (NCBI): domain Eukaryota; kingdom Metazoa; phylum Chordata; class Actinopteri; order Syngnathiformes; family Fistulariidae; genus Fistularia; species Fistularia tabacaria. The sequence continues at coordinate 11,865 of CAAKHD010003232.1, read as the reverse complement.
TCCTGTGCAAGGTATTCAAGTACTCACCAGGTGTCCTGAAGGTCCTATGGAGTCTTGTCAGAACCTCATGGCAGGAGAAGATTGTTCCTGAAGTGGGATGTAGGGCAGGAGGCCCAATACTAAAGGAAAGGATGTAGTTAGTAGCACACAATTCCACCCCATCTCCCTACTCCACATGGAAGGAAAGATCTTCTTCATTGTGCAGAGGATGGCTGAGTACTTTAAAAGAAATGAATATATCGATAGCTCTGTACAGAACATGGGAATACCAGGGTTTTCCGGGTGCATGGAACATTCCGGTATGATCTACAACCAGATCCAAATGGCAAAGGTGGAATGAAGGGATCTAAATGTAGTCTTCCTTGACCTCGCTAATGCGATCGGTTCAGTGCCACATGAACTCTTATGGTCTGCCTTCCACTTCTTCCGCAAACCGGACAACATAATAACACTGGTAAAATCATACTTCCATGACTTGCAGTTTTTTACCATCACTGAGTTTTCCACCGCTTGGCAGAGTCTGGAAGTAGGGCTCATGGCGGGATGCACTATTTCATCACTTGCATTTATCTGAGCCTCGAAGTGGGTTATTGGTGGACAGTGAGGCACCTCTGGTCTGTGTCACCCTCCACTTAGATCATACATGGATGACATCACAACTCTGACCACCACTGTCCCATGTACCAGGAGGCTGCTTAGAAAATTGGAGGAGAACATCAGCTGGGCTTGTATGAGAATCAAGTCATCAAAGTCATCAAAGTTGTGACGGGGATGCTCCGTGACCAGAGGTTCTCCATTGGAGGTGAGCTAATTCCAACAGTGTCTCAGTAGCTGCTCAGAAATCTTGGGAGACAGTACCATGCAAACCTGAAGGACAAAAACCGGTACAGCAGCTGTGCAGTGACATCACTCAGGGCTTGCATACCATTAATTAAATCCAGCTTCCAGGAGAGCTGAAAGCCTAGTGTTTGCAGTTCAGCTTTCTACTTAGAATATTGTGGCCTCTTCAGTTCATGAGATCCCTATCTCTATGGTGGAGAGGTTGGAAAGAGGAGTCACTGGCTACATCAAGAGGTGGCTCAGAGTTCCGCTATGCCTTACCACCATAAGCCTCTATGGAGATGGGGTCCTCAAGTTGATGCTATCAAGTGTCATGGAGGAATTCAAGTGCATTGAAATAAAACTACACATGATGCTGACGGAATTCGGAGAGGTAGCGGTATGGAAAAACGCTTCAACATTGATAACCGGATGCAAATGGAAGCCAGCAAAAACAGTAGAGGAAGCTACAGCAGCACTCAGTCATGCTGACATCGTGGGACATTTTTAACAAGGAACAGGAGGCTTTGGACTGACTCCTAACTGACTAGCTTGGTGTGAGACCACTGCATCCGAACAGACGAAGTTGGTGGTGGAGAAGGTTCGCCGTCAGGAGGGGGCCAAGGCATTTACCTTTGTAAACAAAGACAATGTAGTGGAGGGAAGGATCAGCTGGAAAGACCTCTGGGCCATGGAAGTGAGACAACTAAGCTTCGCCATCAGAGCCACATACGACCTTCTTCCATCACCAACCAATCTTCCCCCAGTGGTTTGGTGAAGATTCAACATGTGCCCTTTGTTCCGCGCCAGCTTCCCACAGGCACATTCTCACAGGTTGCAAATCTAGCATCACCCGAGGATGCTACACTTGGAATCACAACCAGCTCCTCAAGGTCCTGGGCAACCACCCTGGAAGAGAAGCAAACCGCCGTCAACTCCCTTCCACAAGCTACATCTGAAATGATATGGACAACCTTTGTACATGAAAAAACCAAGGCGACTGCAGACGGCTCTAATCCAACTGAACAAGTCCAGTTGGACCACGCCCATCATTGGAAAATGAGGGCTGACATCGGCCACCCGCTGGTGTTTCCTCCTGCCGACCTGGTGCTCTCAGCCCCTTCTCTGACGAAAGCATATATAATTGAGCTTACAGTGACCTGGGAGGATTCAGTTGAAGAGGCTTATTAAAGAAACTGGCTATGATATACTGACCTGGCAGCCGAATCACAACACCGTGGCTCTAACACTGAAGTCTGACCTGTGGAAGTTGGGTGTAGAGGTTTTGTGGCAACCTGTACCACCAAACTATGAAGAGAGATGTTGGAGTCATGTGTCAAAAGCAACTCACAGCCATTAAAGAACTGTCAGAGGCAGCAGAGAGGGGAAGCTGGTGGCTCTGGGTCAAGAGCAAAGATCACTACGCCCCAAAGTGAGGGGCCCACAGGCATGCAGTCAACATTGCTCGTCTCAGGGAAAAGGGCAACCCTGCCTTGCATAGTACCGGGGAAGCCTGACACTTTTTTATAAAGCAATTCCCCTGATCAATTGGGCATGGGGGGCAAGCTCTTGATCATCTGCAGCTGGCTGCCTTTGGTGAGGGTGTTCAGGCCAAAACACCCAAGGAAACTTAGGTACACAACTGAAGATGCGCTCACAAATTCTGGTTTGTTTTTACTAGTCTCTTGAATGTGCTAGCAATAAGGATTACAACATCTTGTCCTGTGTTTACTGAATCACATCTATTGTAAGTTGCTGCTAACTCACTAAGTGACAATGTACTGGGGCCCTTGTCTCTCTGCTGCAATCACAGCACCTTGACATACCACTGGCGAATGATTCACATGCACTTTGGCAAATACTGTCTGGCAAATCAACGGGGGGAGGATCCTCTGACCTAGACACAATCAATGCATTTCAGACACTAATCCAACCAGTTATATATATATATATGTTTGCAAAAAGTGGTAGCACACACACACACACACACACACACACACACACACACACACACACACACACACACACACTCGCATGTGTTAGCGCATGTGTTAGCGCATGCGTGTGCGCGCGTGCACACACACACACACAAGCACACACATCCTTGCAGCATTACAAAACCTTTAATAGGCAAGAATGATTGAATAACAAACAAACACCCCAAACATCTTCCAAAAGTATTCCTCCGTAAAAAAACATGTCTTAAAAACAATAATAATGATATATGCTATCCCCCATGAAAGGAGAAGGCTTGTGAGAGTCCAGAGGCGGGCACTGACTACCATTTGTTTAATCAGTAAGGTGTTTCTCAATAACAGCCACCGGTCGTCAAGAAGAGAGAAATGATTATCAGCTGCCTCTGAAGCCCCGAGCATTGCTTTGACATCCGGATCATTCTGATATTCCTGAAGGGCCCTTGGTAGGCTCTGCTGGAACTCCTCCGACATTGCCAGTTCACAGAGACCATATGATTGGACTCTGATAAACAATATCAGATTAAGTCTAAAATTCTGGCCAAATTACAGCATGCCAGAGATCAGCAAGTGATTTATTCAACATTTAAAACTGAGACAGTGTGACGACATTTTAAACATTGTGCTTGGATGTAAAATAGTTTTAAACCAACAAAAAATCTAATAAGGAAAATCCTTTTCAGAATCACAGATCTCTGTGTCTTGTGCCATTGTCTCAGTAAATCAGTAAAGCGAAATTTGCTATTTTTCAACAGTTTTATGAAAACAGGTGTGGACTCTAAGTATTTTTTTCCAATTTTCTTTGCTCATTTCCTCAATGCATAATCCGAAAGCATTTTATTTTTACTCACTAAATACATACATGTTCAAAAACTATCACTGTTTTGCATAATATGGATAGATAATTTAATTATGAAAAGAAAATGCATTTTAACCAAACAGTCCGATGAACAAAAATGACTAAATGCAGACAGCACAGGGAAAAGAGATCTACTGAGATGAAGGACAGAGAGAGACAAAAGGGGAGCAGATGATTGAAAGGACTCTGTATCATTTTGAGGTTGTCTCTAAGGCAGTCCTTGGTCTATTGTGAGAGAGAGACAGAGAGAAATTGAATTCCAAGCTACTTTGGAGAACAAGGAGATACTCTCACACTCATGAGTTAAATGCTAATTGAAGGCAGCAGAGACTTGGATGTGAGTTCTGAGAGCTCAGTCTGAATAGTACACAGCCTTGGACTGAGTAGCTGTGTATACTCTTATAACTAGTATGTATAGAGATGCTCTTTTTTTTTTGTTGATGTAGAGCGACAGTTGGATTGCATTTTTGCACAGGCTGCCATGGCCGACGAGGGTAACCTCCTGCTTTAGACAAAATCCATGAAAGGATCAGTGTGTTACTGATGAACAGTCAAACAACAGATTGATGAGTAAAAGAAACTGTTTTTGTAATACAATATATATATATAAACTAGCCTGATAGAAATTTCCACATCATTATTTGATGGTTTAGAAAAACAAACTAACTTTAAGAATAGGAAACTTTAACAATTCAGCCTGAAGATTTTAACTTAGTTTTTTCTTCATTCTATCATTAGTGATAAGTGTAATTTGGCAATGTATGTTATGACCTTTTCTGTATGCCTCTATAAACACTCTCAAAGAAAATGCTACATCAATAGTACTCTTTCTTGGCATGTAGCATTACTGGTGTTCATTTAGGCTTACGTCTGTCTCTTGTCTATCTTTATAACTATTTCTATATCTTCACTTGGTGTTACATCAACCTTATTCATCTTTATCTACCACAGTTCTGCTCACAATTCATCTCCCTTGCTTTTAAAATTGGCACTGACATACTTCTCCTTCATTCCTCCACTCTCACTCGAAGATCCTGTTGAATAGTGAAGTCAAAAACCCGACTGCCATCTCCCTAAAATGCTTCCATACCTCCGCAAGTGTATCAACAGGACCAACCTTTCACTCTTCATCCTCATCATTTCCCTCCTCACCTAACCTTTACTAATCTTTGTGGTTCACAATAGTCACATCTTCTTCTCTTCATTCTCTCTTATTTTCCACATTCATCAGCTCTTCAAAGTACTCTTCCATCTTCCCATCACACTTGTGGTACCTGTCAATACACTCCACTCTCTCTTCTTAATCACACTTACCTTCCCACTCTATCTCAGTGTTTCACTAACCTGTATAAATCATTCTGTTACTCTTTACTGTCCAACTTGTCATACAACTAGCCATTATGCCCTTTGTTTGGCCCTTGCCACCTCTACCTTCACCTTATGTTGCATTGCCCGCTACTCCTGTAGACAACTCTCTTCTTTCCACCAAGTCTTCTTTTTTACTTTCATTCCAGACGACACACCAAGTACTCTCCTACCTGTCTCCCTAATCCCATTAGTTGTAGTTGTCCAGTTATCTGGAAGCTCCTCCTGACCACCCAATGTCTACCTCAACTCCTCCCTCAAAAAAACACAACTCTCCCCCTTTCAGCTTCCACCACTTTGTCCTCTGATCTGCCTTTTGTGCTCTTCATCTTGCTTGCAACCGGAGTCATCCCACACATCATCATCCTATCCTGTCTGGCTACCTGCTCATCTACCACTACCTTGCAGTCACTTGTCTCCTTCAGATTGGATCATCTATACAGGGTGTAGTCCCTATGTTCCTGCATTATCTGGGAGGAAGTATTCACTGCAGCCATTTCCATCTTTTTTGCAAAGTGTACCACCATCTGTCACTCTGTGTTCCTATCCTGGGTACGAAACCTGCCCATCACTTCTTCATGGCTTCTGTTACCTACACCAACATGTCCATTGAAACCTGCATCAATAATCATTCTCTCACTCTGGGGATATTCTGCATCGATTTATCTACTCACTCCAGACTTTGTCTTCTAATTCGTGCTCCATTGAGAATCATACCTTGACTATCAAACCATTGACTTCATACCTAAGGTCAAAGGTTTGATTCACATGTTTCGTCTGTCACAGTTTTTACATCAGAAACCCTTCCTGACACAATCCTCTCCATTTATCCGGTCTTGGGAGAACACTGGCTTGTGACCCTTTGGGCCTGCATTAACAACTGCTGATACTGACACACACAATTGCTGTGATGTTTTCATCTTAAGGCCAAACTAACTCCCGCTACTTTTCCTCCAGGAGCACAACATTGTTTTTCTGCGTTTCCTCCATCCATCCTGTCTTTGCCAAGACAGTATCACTCTGCATCACTCAATGAGGTCAGATCTCCCTGCTGCAGAACCTGCCTTCTTTGCAATCCTTTATTTTACATAATCTCAAATTACTATCTTTTTTAAACAGGGTAACACAGACAGAATGGGTAGGTTTTAGAATTATTTTCATTAGTCTCTAATTAGCAGGCACACAACATTTAATGCTGCAAACAATATATTTGTTATTTTGTATTAAAGTATAAGTATAAATCAAGCAATCGGCAACTAATTTGAGCAACTGTTCTTTGTTTCAAGTGAGGATAAGTTTAAATAGCTTTACTGCAAACCTATTTCTATACTGGGCCTGAGAGTCAGAACACAACAGTAAAAATAAGAAGAAAATAAAATGAAAGACAAAACAATCACAACAGCAATACCAAGTTACAGCAGCAGATCAAATATCACAACAGCAAATAATAGTTAGAACAAAGGATCACCTCCTCAGACACACAAAATATTTCACAAATAAATAGTAAAAAAGGTTGGTACTTTTGGTTGTCATGGCTTGCTGTTGAGTGGATGGATGTACTGTCTGTCTTACTCACAAGATGGATATCCACACATCATAGGAATGTTCTTTGATAAAATATTCCCAGATGTGTCCATTCTCTTCTTCTATCCTTGCAAGATCATTTTGAAAATCAGGCAATCATTCCATGTCAAATTTGGTTCCTGTTAAAAAGAAACAACAATGCATGGTTTTGTTGCCAGATTTGATTGTCTGATGAAATCCCTTTATTGACACCAGAATCTTATCATCAAGAGATTCCCGTTTTAGTGAAAATGTAAAGCCTTACCCTTTAAGGGTGAAGATGCTAGACACATCCATTCAGGGGATGTTATTAATATATATTTAACACACATTAAACTCTTTGTCTTAGCCAAATTATCAATCTCTTTGGGCTGATTTGAAACAGAACAGCTGGCAACAAATTTCAAACGGTGACATCTTGTTGACGCACAGTTAAATGTAAAGAGGGGATATTGATAATGATCATAATACTATTGTAAAGGTACATTTTTGAGCACAACAGGTTACATTCTATGTAAATAGGAAAATGACAGTGTTTCTGTATTCTAGAGTTCTCAATTTTCCTATTACAGTTTTAGTGAAACGATTATATGGTATAATGTCTGAAGCTACGAGATCATATACCTTGCCTTAATGAATCAGCATCTTTTGTACATTGGATTATCAGCAGAAGTTGACTGCAGTTTCCATTACTGTATTTTGTGTACTTAAAACTAAAGATATCCACAGGTTAAGCAGTGGTTAGCATTCCCGCTTCACAGCAAGAAGGACCATGGTTTGATTGCAGGATCTTTCTGTGCAGAGTTTGCGTGTTCTCCCTGTGTCTGTGTTGGATTCGTCCAGGTTTTCCGGTTTCCCCCCACAGTCCAAAAACATGCACACGTAAACTGATGGATGTGTGAATGAGAGACTGAATGGTTGTTTGTCTCTATATGTGTCCGTGCGTTCAACTGCTGATCGGTCCAGGGTGTACCCAGACTCTCGACAAATGACAGATGGTATGGACTCCAGCATCCCCATGACCCTAAATGTGGGATAAGGGATAGATAATGAATGAATTCATTAAAATATCCATGTTTATAACACTTTCAAAGAGTCCTTCATTCCGACATGGGCTCTTTAGTGGAGTCTGCAAAATTGTATTTACATCCTGCAATCACTGAACAAACCCCAAAAAAGAATAAATGTTTGGTCTCAAACAACTGAATTTCCTGATGACCATATGGGCAGCACTGAAGAGCTTGTCGGGCAGGAACACAAAGAATAAGAAATATTTCCCAAGAAAGTGAACAACTCGCCCAAGGGGATACAGAACAATATTAGCATTAGCTACTCAGCCATCACTTCAATGTTTCAATACTGTCGATGAATATAAGAGGAGACCCAACATATATTCTTTATTTTGTTTCGATTGTTTCTTGACTGTCTAGCTGTCTGAGCATTTTCCATGTATGAATGTTGTCCTTCAGATTAACTGCCAACTTGTTCTTTACCAAGGGATTTCACATATCGCATCATGACAATAACAAAAACATGTTGAAAACAGCTAGTCACAGTCTCACAATTCAATCCAAATGATAGCATTGCAGTTATGATCATTTTCTGTTTGTGAGAGTAATGCATCCTAAATTCTTCAGCCATGCAGTGAGGTAGGAGTCTTTTCATCCTCCACTGTCTATCTCCTCTGTCTTTTTCAGTAATTGACATTTAAGAAAAAAAGAAATCATCTGACCTTCCCCTTTCGCATGATTTCTGAAAAACTATGGATGTGAAGGGGACTCTGTTTTAACAGGAGACAAACTCACATAGCGATAAATGACAAGGACACAAGAGACCTGAAACCAATATCCTGTTTAGTTCTGTGCTGAGCTGAAATTGTATTTATTAAAAAAAAAAACAATATTTGGTGTGGCTAAACAGTGGTGAAGAACCAACCTCATCTCAGGCCCAGCCACTGCGCACTGTTGTGCTAATTACAACCTTATAAGCCACGAAGGACTCAGGTGCTGCAAAATACTTGAGTGAAGGACGTCTGTGGCTGACAGAGCCTGGAAGGACGTGTCAGCCAGCCTCAATGGCTAATGAACAAGAACAAGGATTTTCTCGCAGATTCATTATCGTCACAATTAATGAATTCCAGGTCTTTTCAGTTGCTGTTCTTAACATATTATCTTACCATCAGCCTGTCACTCAATCCAGCCAACAAACAAATCCCTATCTGTTGCTATAGTCAAATACAGATACATCCAAACACACACAAAGGTACAAACACACCAACCCACCCACCAAAAATCACATCAGCTAATTAAGACACGATGGCTGAGTGGGAAGTAAACTCAAACAGGGCTGGACAGATGTCTCACTCCGGTGACTTCAAAAGGGAAATAAAGAACACAGGGCCATGTAATGTGATTTAGATATAATGCTTCCAGGTCAGGGGTGATGGCTGAAGCAGTGGGCAGCGGGAGAGCAGCTGACAAGCGTGTAACTAACCATGACGGATGGAAATTCAATGGACTGCCTACTCTATACACTTTCAGCCAGACGGGAACAAATTATGTGGCTGAACACCTTGTCAGCTCAAGCAAAAGAGAAGATTCATTTGTTGCAGAAATATTTTTTGACACTTGTATAGGGTATAATCGAGTCAGACTAGACAGTATTGTGAGGCAAATCCGGCTCCCCAACCCCGATTGTAATGTCCAGTCATAATACAATGATGTATTGATTAATGACAAAAAAAGCTCAGTTTTACCTGGCTTCAGTTTCGGGTGCACCCTAACGGGATACAATATCATGACTCAAATTTAACCAAGCTTGGAATTTTCCAGTTCTGGAGCAGACTTTATTCTGAAAGAATGTACATTAATGAGGTTGAAAAAAAAAAGACTTACCGATCACAAAATTGTTCTTAACATTTTGGCCACTCCCTTTACTGTTACAAGAGGAGTAAAGTATAAAATAAAAAAAAACATTTTGAATGAATTTCAACATCAGCATCCAATACAACCTCAAATTTGAATTAATTATTGCATACAATTCATGTAAAATAAGTCAAATTCGCCTAGATTGTTGTGTATTGCTGCCGTGTAGGTTGTTGTTCACTGTGTTTTGATTTAATGTCGCCACTGGATTTACCGCTTGCTGTCTCATGTCATCTCACCCTATCACCCGTTTAAAGTGCAAAAACAAAGATTTCTGTAACACATCTTTCCGCTAAGGCATATTACGGAGAAAATTAGAGAATCCTCAGAGACAAAAAAAAAGAAAGAAGCTTTTTTGAAGAGAAAAATACCCACGAGGAAGGTTAGAAGAGAGGAGATAGCGAACTAAATACAAGGACATCAGTATGGAGATGAAGAAATCACAACAATGAAGGGTTAAAACATTTCACCTTTCATGCTCCCACTCTTTCATATGCAGTGAGAAATTAAATGGAGAAATTAGCAAAGCAATTACCACTTTTAATTGGACTACTTCTCCCGATCCTGTCACAGCTGCATCCAGAGGTTCACTCTAAACCCCTTGGCACACGTCTTTTTCACCCTTTCACAAATGCTATCATTAATTTTACAAATTCCATGGACCTCTTTTAGCTTTGACACCCGAGCCATCGAGGGTGAACGGCTGTCAGCTTTAGATTATTATCCTCAGTTCATATCTCTTCCTTTCTCCTACAGAGACTCTCTGGAGCCTACACCGTGCTGCTCGCCATCACATCATTATTTATCGTTCCTGAGAGAAAGACAGCTGTACAGTCATCTCTGAAGAGGGAAAGTGTCCATGGTCAACAAATTTGCCTGAAAAAAATTTTTTCAGGCAAACTTCTCCTCAATTTGACCACTGGCATTGGACTCTGTCTACCTGAGAAATATGAACGTATGACTTCTTTAATGCTGGTTGCCAAAGTGGTACTTATAAAAATACATCTTATGTGCATGGCCGGGCGTTGGCAGCTAAAACTTATAACCTTAATAATTCGGAATAAGTTCAAATTCGATCATAGATTCATATTCTGAAATGTTTGGTTTGGGGATTCAGACAGAAATCTGTTTAATACAAACACAGTCTCTTGGTGGGTGACAAATCACTGGAGCTATGTGATAAAATAATTTAGAATTTTGAATGTATTATCATAATATTTCCATTACCATCAATATACTGAAATAATGCATTTTCAGCCAATTTTATGAAAATTATGTCATTAAATAAACAAATGTCTTGTGATTTAGTAAATCCTGCCAGTTGTGTTAATTCTTATTTTCTCCTTTCCTTCAGAGGTGACTGAGCAGAACTGACAAAAACAACAACAATAATTAACTGCAGACTGCGGTCACAATAAATACACATATATATATATATATATGTACGTAGTGCAGGAGGTAGAGCGATTGTCCGTGGAACTGAACATTCCTGGTTCAATTCCTGGGTCCTCCAAGCGTTGTTGAGCAAGACACTGAACCCCTGGCGCTGATGGATGGCAGCCAACTACTCATGGTGAAAGGTATAGAATATCAAATAAAAACAAGACTTTACAGACATCTATTATTTTTAAGTGATTGTTGAAAATGTTTGTTTTCTGTGCATTTACAGTACTTTTGATAGATATTATCAATCAAAATTTACATTGATAGACATTTTTATATCACTTTCACACATATGTTGGCATGGGACATGCCGTCAACCTGTCAGTGATTTAATGTTTAATTTAAAATAATACATTAACTGTAGGAGGGAAAGGAGTGTGAAGAATCACTTGCTCCTTGTTTCATCGATCGAAGATTCATCGATCAGATTGATCCTTCAGCCATTTGCTCGAGATGGAGAAGAACTGGATTTTTTAACACAGGAAGGTGAGAAAGCAGCATCTGTTGACCCTGATAGCTTTGACTTATTTGACTTTTCCTGACACTGAGAGATGGGTGCCTGCTTTGAAGCCTCTCAGATATGTAAGCCACAATACGTTAACCACATCCAACAGCAGCGATTCCCGCAGGGGCCACTTGCAGAATGTCCTGCCCTTATGGACTGATGGGAATCTGAGGAAATCAATAAGCAATGATAGACTTCTGCTGTCCACTCAGCTAATCCTGTTAGTGATAGCTGTGGGCTTAATCGAATGGTTGCACACACTACAAACAGTGAGACAAGTGGATTCTACACACATACGCGTGTGCGTGCTCACACACACACACACACACACACACACACACACACACACACACACACACACACACACACACACACACACACACACATACACTTAACCCCATAATATTCTTGAGG
>CAAKHD010003231.1:79348-92346 GCA_901007705.1 Fistularia tabacaria | reverse complement strand
GCGCTGTCGGGGCCCCCCCCCCCCCCCCCCCCCCACCTGAGACCCGACCGCAATGCTATTGGGCATTGTAAACCACTCACCGTAACCTAAAATAGCTCAGTGCTATAATGTCTCTATTTACTTGGAGCGAAGGCGCTCCGGCCGCAGACGCGGTGTCATTCAATTAGCTTCGCTCTCCGTTATGTTCAAATTGAGTTAATGGAGGAACATGTCACGGGAGCTTTTTATGTACCTGCTTAAATACATTTCTCCGTGTCTTCCTCTCAGGTTTGCCAGGCATGCCAGGGGAATATGTACCTCAGAGCGGTCCTATGGGCATGAGCATGGCTCCAGCCAATTACACCAACCCTCATCAGATGACCTCTCACCCATCCCAGCTCCGACACGGACCCCCTCTCCACGCGTACCTCCCCGAACATGCCCACCACCCTCACCGCGCCATGCTGATGCACGGAGGACCCTCGTTGCACCCAGGAATGACCGTGTCTGCACAGAGGCCCCCCTTGCTCACTCCCATCGACCCCACTACTGGAGGACCAGGCCTGGACATCCATGCCTAATAGTATAAGGGAACTTTGCTACCGTGACAACAGCAGCTACTTCAAGAGAAAAAAACAAAAAAAAACCCTCAAGCGAGAAAGCAGCGCCCCCCCCAAGATAAATCCTATTTTGAGACTACTTTTAAGAAAAAAACAAAAACCTTTTGACCAGAATTTGACACTAAAGAAACAGAATTCCAGATGAACTGTGATAATTCTTTTTTTTTTTTTTCTAACTTGTCAATTTTGTTACTTTCATCTAAACGGAGGACCAAGCTGACAAGAACACTTTGTAAAGTCTTGGGCTTTTTGGTAAAGATCAACAGAGGACGTTCTGATGTGCACGTGTGCAAAGAAGGGACAGACGCACATGCTCTTAAAAAGGAAAAAAAAAACAACTCACACACACACTTGGCATTCGCCCACACACAAACACATACACACACACCTTCATAAATGAGTTCAGTACACTTTCATGTGACGCTTCAAAAATCACTCTGGAAGATTTAAAAAAAGAAAAAAGAGACAACAGAAAGACTCCAAGAGTTATAACTACTGTAGTATAAAAAATATAGATAAATAAGTTAAAACTTGTGCATTTTTCGTTGATCACATGGTTTATGTTTTCTGAGCTAGTTTTAGAATTAAAGGTTAACCCTTCTCTCTCTCTCTCTCTCTCTCTCTCTCTCTCTCTCTCTCTCTCTCTCTCCTCTCTGTCTCTGTCTCTCTCTCTCACACTGCGCGCTCCTTCCCGGGGGGGGGAGAAACTGTCTCGCAGCACAGCACTATTAATGAAAATTAAAAATGACAATAAAAATGAATTTAAAAATATTAAAATAAACAATAAGAAGATGGAACATCTCAAAAAAAATATTGAAAAAAAATGATAGAGGCTCCAGAGACAACAGAGAGCGATCAGGTCCTGTCCCCCCGTAAGAGCAGGGCATGATGGAAAAAAGGCTGCTAAATGACACCGGATCTCTCCAGAAGATTCAGTTTGAACATTTGTCATGCCCCCCCCCTTCCTTTTTTTTTTTTGGCTCATGAATGAATGTTGCCCTTTTAGGTTTTAAAGGAAAAAAAAAAGAATCTTCGTTTGAATTGCCCAAGCACTGGATTGTGTTGGTTTTATACATTTTTATTTTAATATAATTTTAATTTTTTTTTTGTACCCTGGACTCTCATGGATAAGAGCCGATTGAAGGAAGCTTAACAGTTGGGAGGGTGGGTGGGGTCAGGGAAGGGGGGAGCAACATCCTACACAGCCTCTCTGCCGGCGGATCGACATTTTTTGCCACGATAAGGACAATGCCGACGCAAATGTTGATGCCGGGGATGGCGTTTGACGGTTGATGCACCAAAAAATCTTTAAAAAAGACAAAAAAGACAAAAAAAAAAACAAACAAACTTAAATTATGAACTCAATGCTTTGGGGGGGGGGAGGAGGAAGAAGCTGAGAGAATATTGTAACAAACTTCGTACAGAGTTCAGTCTATTAATTGTTTCATGTTAGATATTCTATGTGTTTACCTCAATTGATAAAGAATGTTTTTGCTAGTTTCAGATCTGCTGTGGCATTGATATTGTATGTCCATGAATTCCTTCCTTTTTTTTTTTTTCAGCACGTGTTCCTCACTAGATGATGATAAGATGCCGTCTCCCTTGAGCTTTTTTTGTCAGAAATACATTTAAAATACTTGTATGAGGACTGTGACGTAATGTTTAAAAGGAAAAAAAAACAACGGTGTTCAGTCACAAAATGCTGTAATAAATATTTCATTTTTGATTTTTGTTAGATTTTTGTGTGATTAACTGTGTTATAAACACCTTTTAATATTATTCACAGTAGAAGTAGTGGTAATAGTTTTAGTATTAGTATTTTATAATGATAATCATCATTGTCATTTTATGGTGATGATGATCATTATATTATTATTATTATTATTATTATTATTATTATTATTATTATTATTATTATTATTATTATTATTATTATTATTATTATTATTCATCCATTGTGCTCATTGCTATTGTCTTAATTTTCAATGATATATTCATATATATATTATTTTTACATTTTCCAAACAAGAGAGGAGACTTTTCACCTTACTTCCCTCCTGACAGCTCACTGGGTTTATCAAACATCCGGTTAAAGTGGCGATTTATGAGACTGGGTTGTGTGTGTTGGTGGTGGTGTGTGTGGGGGGGGGCTTCATCCGGGTCAGTGACAAATAACCCCGACGCACGGATGACGTTAGAATACACTCCGTCCTGAAGTGTGTGAACGGGTATCAATTCCACCACCAGTTTGTATGGTGGAGCGCTTCAAAAATGCGCATTTCTTTAAGATGAATTTTAATTTCATTCTTAAACTGCGAGGGAGAAATGTGAGGTTAATCAAGACTTTACCCCCCAAAATATGATTATTGTTATTAAATGCAAACGACGCTATGAGACTAGGTGAGGAAGAGAGAGAGAGAGAGAGAGAGAGAGAGAGAGAGAGAGAGAGAGAGAGAGAGAGAGAGAGAGAAAGGCAGCTGGGCCTCCATGTTTGTGCTCACTGCCTCTATTTTGGCGATTTGCAGCGCCGCCTGTCGGCCATGAAAGGTAACGCAGGCGGTCTGTCTCTCTCTCTCTCTCTCTCTCCCACCCTCTCTCCCTCTCTTTATCTCTCTCCCGTTTCCGGCCTCGGAGCCAGAACGTCGGGCTGAGACCGTCACCTGTTCCCCCTCAGATCGCAGGGGTCCAGCTTAAAACCATAAAACACCTCCGTGCGGAAGAAAACAAATAAATCAATATCGTACAAGATCTAATGATAAAAATAAATAGTAATAGTAAGAGTAGTAGAAGTATTAATGTGAATAACAATAATAATCATAATCATAATCATAAAAATTATGAACTTTTTTTGGTCACGTGGATGGAATACGGAAATGATTTTTCCAGCGTTCATGTTGTGTCTTGGTCAAAGTTCTTTCCTTCAGCAGTTCCATTTCTCCTTTTTCTTTTCCACAACCGATCGACGCTTCCCCAATCGATTATCAATCATCGGTGTGTCTTCGCAAGAAATGTATTTATTTGATTTCATTTGATCTTGTTTGTCTCATGTATTTATGTGTCTATTCTCAAGGCGGTTCCATCCGGAGGGCCCGTCCGTCCGTCCGTCCGTCCGTGTGTCGGGGAAACAGACAACGGTTTTAATCTCGGTTTTGGTCAAATCAGACTAAATGCAAAAAAACAAACAAACGTGCTCTAACATTTATTATTTTATCATTTATTATTTTATTATTTATTTGAGATTGATTGTTTTAATCAAGGCCGTTTTTACTCTTTCAGCGTTTGACTTTTATTATTTCCTTTGAATTACTATTATTATCATTATTTTTATTATCAATTACCGTTTTAAACTAACACCTCCGTTCGCGCAGGCGCACTTCCGCTTCAGCCTGTTTTCTTTTTTTAAGGAAAATAAATGTGATTTTGTTCTCCTTTTGCTTCGGGTTTCACCGCGGCGTCTGTTTTAACGCTCTCTATCCTTTTCTTTTCTTTTGTCTCAACTATTTAAAACCCCGAAGTCTTTTCTTTCTCCTCTCTTTCTGCCTTTCCTCGCGCTCCATTATCCTTTTTGATGAAACGGAAGGAAGAAGCTCTCCGTTTTGTGCGGAGATTATCAGATGAAAAAGGGAGAAAACGCGAGGATTACCGTGGATGGAGAGGATTTTAATATTAATAGTTTTTTTTTCTCTCCCCCCCCCCACCTCCCCCTCCTCCTCCTCCTTTCTCCTCCCCGCCTTTTCCCCCCGATGAGACAGAAGGTAGATTGCCTCTGCTGTTTTCCTTTTGCCGATTCGCAGTGACAGGGATGATGGATGATCCAGCCGGGCTAAACAACTCCTCCCCTCCATCTCCTCCCTGTCAGAGTCCGGGCCGTGGAGAGGGGAGGAGGGGGGGGGATGCATCCCCCTCCGCGGCCCGGTGCCGTGGAAGACACCCGCCTCGCCCCTGCGTTACAATATATATATATATATATATATATATATATATATATATATATATATATATATATATATATATATATATATATATATATATATAAAGTAAATTAAAATGAAATACAAAAAAAAAAACATTCTGTCACTCTGTGCGTATTACGCGTTAATAACGCGCGCACAGGTGTGTTTTTAGCTCCCTCCTAAGATACATATATTGTAAATATGAAGTTAAGATTCTTTGTTTGACTAAAAGCTGATTATTTTTGATTTGTTTTTATTTATTTAAAAAAAAAAGGAGGGCGCACTCTTAGGGGGGTTAGTGTCCTTCGCCTTGCAGCTGGCTCGCTCTGGGGGACAGTGTGTGTGTGTGTGTGTTTTTTTTTAAGGTTGCGTGTTTGTGTGCCTGTGTGTGTGTGTGTGTGTGCGTGTGTGTTTTCGCGTGCATTGCCCCCGAATTAAAAAAAAAAAAATCAGCAGTTTTTTTTCCCTCTCCTCTCACCATAAGGTGTTTCTATGACTACGTTCGGTGGGCCCTGTGTGCGGGTCAGGGGCGGGGGGTGGGGGTAGGGGGGTTGTGAGGAGGGAGGGGGTCCCTGGGAGAAAAAGGGCCGCATTTGGCTGATCATTTATCAATGTCAAGCCCATAATGATTCTCCCTGCAGTCCCCCTATTGATGAGGATAATTACATTAGCTCAGAGTGACTGATCAATAAAGCCCAGGGAAAATGCTTTATTATAGCACCGCCAAAAAGGCTTTC
Source organism: Fistularia tabacaria (assembly GCA_901007705.1). NCBI lineage: Eukaryota > Metazoa > Chordata > Actinopteri > Syngnathiformes > Fistulariidae > Fistularia > Fistularia tabacaria. The sequence continues at coordinate 87,057 of CAAKHD010003231.1, read as the reverse complement.
TGGAAGAAGGAGAAGAAGAAGAGGAAGAAGAAGAAGAAGGGGTGTGGGGTGTGGGGTGTGGGGGGTTCACGGCTTCTGTCTTTTTTTTATTTATTTTATTTTTCCAGAGAAAAAGGCGAGAGATCTGGAGTCAAAACACCCCCGCAGTTTTTGGAACAAGTCACGTGTCCTCCCTTCCTTCTGTCTAACTCTTTTCTTTTATTCGTTCCTTTTCTTTCTTCCCAGGAATTCTTTGAAATAAAGAACAGAAAAAAATCAACAATCATTTTCCACAATGAACGATTAACCTTAATTTTTTTTTTTTTTTGCTTTCTTTTTATTCGGCCGCAAAACGAACACTTTCACTTCCGCTTGTCAGGATCACCGACGTCACACGCGTCCAGGATTTATTTTAATTTGGACTTTTATCTATAGTCATTGTTTAAAATAGCAAAACATATATCTGTCTAAATATATATATATATATATATATATATTTGCAGATATATATATGTAGCCTATATATCAGGTCATTAAGCACAATGCAGATGTGTTGAGATGGTGTTATTATTATTGTTGTTGTTGTTGTTATTGTTGTCTGCGTCTCCAGGCCTGCGCTTCGAAAGTGAAGACAAACTGTCAAACGGTGTGTGTGTGTGGGTGTGTGTGTGTGTGTGTGTGTGTGTGTCAGTGTTTTTTCTAATTGTCAGCAACAACTCGCTCCCGTGCAGGAATGTTACAGACCCCCTCCGGCCCCCACCTCCCGTCGGTGTTGCCGCGGATGAATCGCCGTCATTCGGTCTTCCTCTGACGGTGATTCGTCAGACTGTGCCGGCGCGTAACCATCCGCGCTGCCCCCCCCCCATCCTGTTTTTTTTAAAATTATTTTTAAATAAAAAACCCTCACTCCGGCCATGTGTTCGATGACATTCGATAATTCGGAAATGCTGATTTGATGTGGAAAATACAAATTAAAAACAGAAGCACGTTTATACATAATTATGCATAATTACGCGCAAAATGGTGATTGTTTGCCCCTCCCCCCTCTTTATTAAAAATAAAAAGGCGGGATTTTTTTGGGGGGGGGGGTCAAAAACGTGCAAGGAACTGTTGAGGGTGAGATTCGAAAAACTATTTGAATAAAGGGGATTTTAAACAAACCAAAAAATAAATAAATCTTCTGTCTGCTCTGGTCTTCCTCCTCAAAGTGAGTGACAACTCCCCCCCACCCCCAAGACTCCACGGAGAAATGTTTTTTAAAGACATAGAGTTAGATAGATCACAGAACCAGAAGCCTTTTTTTTTCTTCTTCAATATTGTTTTAATTATTATTATCGTTGATATTCGGTGTTTCACAAAAGTGCTGTGTCCGGATGGGAGGCAGAGGAAAAAGGTGCGTTTGACTGCAGAGTAAATGCAATGTGGTAAAATAAAAAAAAGGAGGGTAGTGGTGGAGAAGGAGGGGTAAGGGGGGGGGGGCGTCCATCGGGACGTCAAACCCCGTATTTCATCGGGACTGACCCGGGCGCGCTGCAGGTTCGAGCGTCCCGGGTTTGTTTTTCCGGGCCAACGGTCAGCGTCCGCTCCGCCGTCGGACGGGAAACCCCGGCTCCCGCGGATCCCCCTCCCCCGGCTCTCGTGGATTATTTTTTTTTACATTTATTTTTAAATTCCTAAAGTTTCCTTTGGAGTTTTTTTTTTAAAGAGATACTTTATGTATATATTTTTTTATCTTATTTTTTTTTCTCTTAAAAAAAAAAGTGTGTGTGTGGGGGGGGGGGGGTAGAAATATCTTGCAGGGAGCCGAGGGCAGCAAAGTGAGACATTTCACAAGAAGTGTAAATAACTGAGAGGGCTTGGGGGAAGGAGGGTGGGTGGGGTGGAGTCGGCGACGCGCACTCACGGTTGCACGTGGCTAGATTTCCCAAAATGCTCTGCTTTATTGATTAACAGGTGCCATTCAAATAAAATAATTAATCTCTATATGGTTTTGATGCGTAAAAATAATTTCTTATCTAGAGAAAGCGAGAGAGAGAGAGAGAGAGAGAGAGAGAGAGAGAGAGAGAGAGAGTGAGAGAAAGAGAGAGACCCCTCCTCATCCCACCCTTGGGTGCACTGTGATTACATGATGGCGACCCCTTCTGGAGGCCAAAGTAAATATTGTTTATTGTTTACAAGAGAGGTAAATGAAGAAGAAGAGGATGAAGAAGAAGAGGGAGAGCAAGAAAGAGAAGAGGAAGAAGGGGACTCTCTCTCTTCATGCAGTGTCTCGATCTTGTCTCAACTCCACCCGCTTGTGTTTGTTTTATAATTTGTATTTATTTTTATCATTAAAACAAAACTTCCCACCGAGTTTGACCCCGTCCAGGCCTTGCGAGAGGAGGAGAAGGAAGAGGAGGAGCAAGGGAGAGTGACCCTGTGACAGGAAGTGTGACCTCCTCTGCCCTCCACGCACTCGGGGCCCTGTGTTTACTCACAGGTACGCACGTCCTCATGCATGTATTAGGAGGAGGCGGTGATGCTAAAATCAATAAAGATGGATTGTGGGGTCAATATTACGCTTTGCACCTGGGGACTTGTTGCCCCAGCTCACCTTCCACGATGTGTTTCTGAGAGCGAGCGAGAGAGAGAGACATGGAGAGAGATATGAGCGATTCATAATGGGCGTGCTTGTGTGTGTGTGTGTGTGTGTGTGTGTGTGTGTGTGTGTGTGTGTGTGTGTGTGTGTGTGCGTCGAGGAGAGGAGCTGAAGTCATCCAGTCGGTGAAGGAGGCGAACGACACCGACACCATTAATCACAGCCCACTTGAAGATCTGACTGAAAGAGCAGCATTGGTGACCATTATCGTCTCGGGTGGCCGTGGAAACGCCTCTGCTGCTTCCTCGGAGCCACGTGACGACGGGGAGGAGGAAACAACGGGGCTGCCGAATGACCTCTGCCCGCCATCATAACAGCAACATGAAATAAGTCATAAAAAGGTAAGTAATCTGCTGCCCATTATTATTATCATTATTACTATTATTATTACCACTACTATGATTATTATTACTATTAGTAATTCACAGCAACAGAAACACACATATAATAATAATTATTAACAGTACGTTATTACAATAATAGTTAACATCATTATTATTATTAATAATACCAATAATAACAATGGTAATGATTTAATTCCAATATTGAAAAGTGTGGCCTTCTAAAAGTGCTACCAAGTTTAAATGAAAGGGGAGAGAGAGAGAGAGAGAGAGAGAGAGAGAGAGAGGGAGAGAGAGAGAGAGAGAGAGGGAGAGAGGGAGAGAGGGAGAGATACCCCCTCAGCATTGGTATTTATTAATATTTTCCACTTAATCTTTGTCCAGAAGATAAAGGCATATAATCTAATATCCCATAAAGGGCCACTGTGACATGGACTCTTCATCTCAGTCAGAAGAATCTTTCTCTCTCTCTTCTCCTCAGGAATGATAATAATACCACATAAAATAAATGATAATAATATAATAATTAATTTGTTTAAATTTGTACCAAACGCACACTTGCTGCTCTAAACGCGTCTGACCACGGGTTCAGCCTTCAGGTGTTGTGACTTATTGACATCAGATTATCCCACAAGTGATGACGTGGGGAACGGAGATACGGTTCCCTTGCGTCTTCTCATTTACAGAGAATGTGCGTGAGGAGGGGCAACGTCTTAGGAATAAATAGCAGCCAGCGGGAAGAGGAGGAGGAGGAGGTGGAGGAGGAGGCGGAGGCGACTTGGATGTGTGACCCGGCCGCGGGGAATCCGCGGGCTCCCATATCTCCTCCCGGTCATAAAAGTCCCGTCTCATAAGTTCGACTTTGTTTCTCAACAAGGAGTGTAAACTGTTGTCGATATTCAGATAGCCTTCATCTGCCAGTAACGACGGGCAGCCGGCGGACTATCTTATCTGTGGCCCAGGTAGCGCCATACCTGGGGGGAACAACCGCTGCGATAAAGACTGTCTGGGCCAATAGAAAGGCTCTCGTTTGTCTGTGAGGAGTTAATGGAGAACGCCACTGGAGACAGGAAGTCCTCAGAAAGTGAAAAGCACTTTATAGCGCACCTGAATGGCTCCGGCGTTGGGTTTCTCTCAAACCCAATGGGAAAACCGCATTATGGCTCTTTACACAGGGTCATTACAACAGGCCAGCCGGGCTGAAGTGATCTATTGCATATGAATGACAACATCCCATCGCTTCATTCATCCTTCCCTCTCGTGTGACCTGAGGAGAATCCCCCGCGGGATCGGGTTGGGCGCGGAGGGGGCGGCGAGCGGCGAGGCTCGGTTCGCTCGAGCGACGGGGCTAACATCGAGGCCCTCGAGCGATCGTCGCCTGCGCGCGGCGGCAACAGGTTTTCCGGGAAGCGTAACCCATGGTGCATTGCAACATGACATCATCGGGCCTCTAAAAATGAACTGCAAAATCGATCCCTCGCCGGGGCTGGCCTCCCATAAGTCAAACATAGATGATACAGGACATATGTTTGGATGGAAGTGTATATTTACCTGTCACCGGGAACTCAAGGGCATGCAGCCGGGAGGCCGTATCCAGGCTCAGAGCGGAGTGTTTTGGGCTGAAAATGAGTTGTAAAAGTGATAAATGGCCTCCCGTTGCTTGCTGAAGAGCACTGGAGCTGCTGGCATGCTGCCTCCAGCCAAACACTTTAATTGCTCGGCAAAGTGAAAGCACAGCAAATAAAAGCGGTGGAAAATAACGAAATACGGCTGTGAATTTCGGAGGCACATCCACGTCGCGCGCCTTTCTCTTTTTTTCTTTCGATGCGACTATCTGGACCAGAGTGGTTTGTGAACTCTGTAAACAGCTAACTTTACTCTAAAGTTGAGTGTTTTCCCACTTGATTACATTAAGGGCGCTTAAAATGTGGCCTCGCAAAAAGCAACATGTACTTTGGATCACGATCTGGACGTCCCTTCCCTTCCGCTGACGTCTGTTTCACAATCGTACTTGATAAGAGAAGATGATCTTCACTTTGGTTTATGCCGGACGTCAGTGGACCACTTCCTTCGGGCCAAAGAAGAAATTCAGTCTGGACGTGCTGAGATTACATCATAATCTCTTTTGTTAAACGCATAATAAATCGTTACACTCCGCTTGCCCGACATTGACTATAGGCTATTTCCCAATCAAAGCTCCTCCAGGTCAGTTGATGCCCAGCCAAGTCTACTCAGAGTCACAGCGCCAGGAGTTTACTGTCTGATTTTTTTTTTTCCCAGAAGGTTCCCATACCGGGTTCGGGTTTAAACTTGCGATTTTATTTTATTTTCTTAACACGGGTTGTCCCCGATAAAGCTTTCCGTGCAGAGCAGGTCTGGATCACACGCTTTCAGATGATCTACAGAAACTCAACAACCCCCCCACCCCCCACCCCCACCCCGTGTGCCGGCACTCGGCGATAGTGGTAAGGAAACAACTGCCTATTACCTCTGCAGAAACCTTGGACAGATCCCAGCTTAATGTTGGCGGCCTTCTGCCTCGACCGGTCAGAGTAGAAAAAAAGAGTTTGGGGTCCAGGAACAGACCGAGAGGAGTCAAAAGCCTCTTAATGGCTTATAAATTCCCCCCAAAATATGGACAGTCAGGATGAAAATGTAACCTCATCCCGATACGATCATATAATAGATGTCAGAAAGAATATAGGACACAAGCTGAGAAACGTCCTCAATGAGTTTATATTTTGGCGCGGCTGAGGTCGTCCCCAAAGCTGAGCTTTCACATGCGGGTGAAGAAATAGGGGGGAAAAAATCCAAAAGGGAGAAAAGAAGTTATGTATCAGAACTTTGTTTTTTTCTCCTCATTCTGCTCCCATTAATCATCCCCTGACCCTCCGCATCCCCCTTGTTTGAAAGTGTACGTAAAGCCGGCGCAAACCCGTCCAACTCCTGCAGCTACAACAATACGGCGCTCTCTTCTTTCTCGTCAATAAGCTAATGACATCGTCATGTAGTAGTAGCCGTTCTTCTACTCCGATTTTCCTTGGATGGGATTGTCTTCAAACTTCTGCGAAGATCTAAGCTGCTTTGGAGAAAGAACCCATGCTCAGCTCAGCCAACGCTCCCTCCCCCCTTTACATAAACATCTTCAATATTACGTTGCCAGTAGAAAATGTTGACCCGTCTCCTCGGCTCTTTCAGATATTTCCAAATCCTAAGCCCCTACTCTGTAAATCACAGGCTTGTCGGCGATTTCAGATTCATTGTGACCAAAGCAAGTTCTGAATGAATGCAGGGCTGCGTCTGATTTCTTTCTATCAGCCGGATTAGTTGCTTCGATTTGCATCCCATGGTGGCTACGCTCGTCTCCGTGGTCGCCACCGGATTTCATAATGGCTAGTGTTTGTTGTGACCGATATGGATTCTTTCTCCGGTCTCCTGCGACTCAGCCCTTTTCCCCGTTTCCCCTCCGCCGTCACGGCTCTGATATTTCAGAATGTCACCGCTGCCCCCCCCCCTCCACACACACACACACGTACACACACACACCCATAGAGGCCGGCCTGTATCTGTAACCGGGCCTTCTCAGGACCCCGGCTGTGAACAGAAGACGACACGGTTTCTGGGTCACTTCTGTCACAGCCCAAATGCCACGCAGGGGGGCTGACCTTTCCGCCGGCCGACCGTGGAGTGTGCAGCCTCCATGCAAGCTGTCACCCCTGTGGTTTCCAACCGCGAGCGCCTGCTCCCTCCGTTTTACCCGCAGACCATTCATTCCCTCAAACTCAACACGCTCCTTTGCTGCTAATCCCTCTACTTTTTTTTTTCTTTTTTTTTTTTTCCCCGAGACAATGCGTTTTTAAAAGCATTACAAATCAAAGCTTCGGGAGACGTCCGGACTAAACCCCTGGACTCGCGGTTCCCCCCGGTGACGGCCGCGGACACATGGTGTATCAGGTCTCGGGCCCTGGAAGGAACTCAAAATATGCTTCCTAGATTTATTTTCTAGGCGTGGATTCGTCAGCAGGTGGCCGTGTTTTTACAAACGGGAGCTTGGCTGTAAATTGAATACCTCAATTAGCGGGAGTTCTCGTCAACACCTCTCCCTTTAGCGGCGCCCAGGCCAAGATGTTGAGATTTCTCCGGACTCAAGGTTGTCGTCTAGAGCTGTTAGAAATAGACGACGTTTCCAAGACCTGCGTGCGTGTTGGTCAGGCGTGATATTTTTCGTGATTATAGCTCCGGATGTGATTTTAAATGTGTTTGTTTTTCATGCTTTTGTCTGCGTCTTCACTTGTCCCTCTCCGTCAGTGACTCATACGGCACTAAAATACCCCCACGAGGATAATTGTGCCCATAGTTGTTCAGTTTCCCTCAAATATACCATCTGCGCTCCATCCTGTCAATCAAAAATGTACCGCTTCCCCCTTTTCAACCCCCCCCCGGACCACTTTTCTCATGATCCATTGTTGTTTTTAAATAACAGCGCCTGATTAGCAGAGGTTCCTAAAAATAAAAACTCCTCATATCTGTTCCCGCTCAAAGCTGAGGCTTTTTTCTTTTTTAAGCCCTTTAAAAAAGCCTTGTTTTTAAATTTTAAACAGGCTCCTCTGGTAGAACTTCCGCTATGATGTCTTCCCGGTTGATGGAGGATCTCTGCTAAAAGCACGATGGTGCCCCGGGGCCAAAACTGTTGGGGGGGGGGGGGGGGGGGGGGCGGGGCGCTTCCCCAAAAAAAAAAAAAAAAAAGAGGG
>CAAKHD010003231.1:35341-72954 GCA_901007705.1 Fistularia tabacaria | reverse complement strand
CACAATAATATATGTTTATATATATTTTCTTCTATATATATTAAAAAAGAGAAAAAAAAAAAAATGTATTGTAGGGTGTGTGTGTATATATATATATATATATATATATATATATATATATATATATATATATATATATATATATATATATATATATGTAAATACATTACATGTATTACATTACATTATATATGTAAATAATATATATATATATATATATATATATATTTATTTACACACACGCTCTATATGGCCAAAACTATTCGCTCACCTGCCTTCACTCATATATGAACTTAAGTGTCATCCCATTCCTAATCCACAGGGTTCAATATGACACCACACCACCCTTTGCAGCTAGAATAGCTTCAACTCTCCTGGGAAGGCTGTCCACAAGGTTCAGGAGTGTGTTTTCTGAGGTCACACACTGATGTTGGATGAGAAGGCCTGGCTCTCAGTCTCCGCTCTAATTCATCCCAAAGGTGTTCTAGCCGGTTGAGGTCAGGCCAGTCAAGTTCATCCCCACCAAACTCTGTTATCCATGTCTTTATGGATCCTGCTTTGTGCACTGGTGCACTATCATGTTGGAAAAGGAAGGGCCAGTTCCAAACTGTTCCCACAAAGTTGGGAGCATGAAATTGCCCAAAATGTCTTGGTATGCTGAAGCGATACCAAGGATCAGCATTTGGACATTTCGGACAATTCCGTGCTGATTTAGGGCGGAGACTGAGAGCCAGGCCTTCTCGTCCAACATCAGTGTGTGACCTCACAAATGCGTTTCTAGGAGAATGGTCAAAGATTCCCATAAACACACTCCTGAATCTTGTGGACAGCCTTCCAGAAGAGTTGAAGCTGTACGAGCTGAAAAGGGTGGTCTGATGTCATATTGAAACCTATGGATTAGGAATGGGATGACACTTAAGTTCAGGATAAGCGGCAGATGATGGATGGATGACACTTAAGTTCATATATGCGAGTCAAGGCAGGTGAGCGAATACTTTTGGCCATATATATATATATATATATATATATATATATTGCATATTTTGAAGGCAATCTCTATGTAAAAATACATAAAATATCTATATTCAAAATCATGTAAAAATAATTCATAAAAATGTATAGACCTCTCTCTATAAATAATTAATATATAAAAATCCATCAATCTATCTATCTATCTATTTATCCAACACATATTACATAGCTTATGCAGTACATTAAATATTGATCACGAAGTTTACTATATCCCAACGACCTGAGGGATCACTTGGGAATTGCTTAAAATACTGAAACCAAGTACCAAACAAACAAACAAACATATAAAATATATCAGAAGGCAGCCTGTGACCCCTTTCAGCCGCCCCCACTCTTATTTTATGAGAAATATAAGGTTGCTTGTAAATCAGACAGCTCCCCTTCAAGCTCTCCCAAAAATCAAAACAAAAACAAAACAAAAAAAAACACCACTCAGTGTTCAGGTTTAACGTTGCTGCCAGACACACAGATTGGGGTTAATTTGATCCGCCATTTTTGGTGAGAAAATGTTGGACCCCGACTGGAAGCGGAGCACTTTGGCTGGAACCCGTTAAACGACATGATGAATTATCAATAAAATCAAGAAGAATTTATGCTCGAGCTAAAATGGCCTCACTTCATTTTACATACCGCGCAGACCTATTTTAAACAAACGCCCTGGCAATAATTTAGGCAGTGTAAGCCTCCACCTGCGGGTGAACTCTCTGTCTCCGAGGTCCCCCCACAAAGGCCTCTTTGTTTTCGGCATCCATACATCAGGTCACAAGGTAGGAAAGCAAAGCAGTCCCAGAACCTTTGCCTTAAGTCAGCCAGTAAAATGCCTGAAATGCAGATATGGAACCTGCGGTGTGTGTGTCGCTCCTGGTCGCTCCGCAGCAGCCAACGGGGGGTTTGCTTTAACGTTCAGATAATGTTTGCATGCACTATGTGGGGCTTTTTTTTTTGCAGTGGGGGTGTAGTTGATGGCTACACAACCCGCTCTGTGTGTTCTAAAGGCCCTTGCAGAGGCCTTTACTTGAAGCAAGTCAGTCAGCCCCGATGATGAAGACGCCGCAGATGACGCGAGCCTCCTCGCACACAAATGGGATGTTTAAGGGCTGACTCTGCCTGGAGGGGCTTCCTCCGACAGGGAGGTAAATAAACCCCTTGCAACAAACAGTGTGTCCTACTGTCCATAAATAACAGGGGATGAATGGAAGACTTCACCTCCTACATGCAAGTTATTAACAAGAGCGAGGCTTGGAATCGCGCACAGACTTTTTTTCCCCCGGCCTCCCACTTTTGTCTTTGCAGGGCAAGCGATAAATTGAATTTTTTTTCAGGTATCCACAGCGTACACACGACGCAGCCGTAACTTAAACGAGTCTCCTGAACCTACGCAAGCATTGTAATTAAGACGGGATAGAACATCTCCCAACAACATCTCCCCCCAGGTGTCATTTCCCTCAACATTTTTGTGTCGCCGAGGTACGGAAATGGAAAGTGATGCGCACGTGGTTCGTCCCTGTCACCGCCGGTGGAGGCGTGTTTGTTTTGATGCGTCGGTTTGTTTGTGTATTGTGAAGATGGGTGGGTTAGCGGGGGTGGCGGGGTGGGACGTGCGAGGTGAGCGGGAGGTCACGTCCGGCGAGTGTGTCGCGAGTTGTCTTGATTTGGTGAGAGGTGAATTTACACCCGCCGGTGCGAGATTATCAAGACCAGAACGGAGATGAGGATTACCGCACGCTATCTTGTTGCCGTAGCAACAGCTGTGACCTCTGGGGGCAGGACGCGCCCCAAGGGCCTGCTGATAAAGTACAAATTAGTTGAGCCTCGAGCTGATCTAAAACATCAGATCACTCCAAGCACAGATGTATGTTACTGACAAAATCAAATATCAATATTTGATCTGCGGGTGCCTTGATATTGATTTTATTGTAAAATTAAGGCCGACTGGAGAAGTTGCGATAGGTTTATTACACTTAATCTGCATTGTTGATGCACGGAAAAATAAGTTAGCAGGAATACAGTCATACCGCTTTGAATGAAATCACAGTATTGTCATACCTGTAGCTTGATTATAGTTCTGTAGATTATTTATTTTATAAGGATATACCCTTATCAATATTGCAAAGGGACCGAATCATTAGTTAAATTATTCAAATCAATTTAATTTGCGAGTTAACTGGTGTTTATTCTGTGAAACCACCAGGTGTTTGTAAGAACAATATGTGGGTTTTAAACAAATCCTACACGAAAGAAAAGAATGTCAATCAATAATCGATTTCTTGTATGTCTCCCTCATCTCTTTGACAATGCACTTGAGCAAATAAACCTCAAATGAATATCAGCATTTCTTAATGTGTCGCAGTTGGAAAGTGCTTGCATGATTCCTCGCTTCCCTAAAAAAAGCCGCCCTGCCGATGTGGAGCCTTAATCAATGTTTGGAACTTGTTAAATCACCTAAATGAGCATGTCGCGTACCACATTAGCATCAGATATCTGAGGGACACGTGTGTTTTCGGTCCCCTCTAAAGTCTATTTCTTCACGGTCCAACACACTCCGACAACCGCCGGTCTGCCTTGGATGTGGAGCAAAACCAAACAGAGCGTGATCCGCCTTTTCTTTTTTCCTGCTCCGTGTTCAGATATGGTTCCAACCAGGTCATCACAGGACAGTGACGCAATGATCTGCGCTGAAGCTCGGTTGGAGTTGTGGAACAAGCCAAGCCTACGTGATATTCCCCCTCCGGCTAACATCCAAAACACATTATTGGTTTTCTGTGAAGCAGTATGTTTTAATTAATTTTGCTTTTCGAATATGAACACTCTAATAAGAATGATTCTCTGAGCGAGGCTGCGCGAGGATTAACATTCAGATGAACCGAGTGGACCTGATCTTTTCCCAGGCATCGACTCCCCATCCTCTATAATGACACTTTACATCACGGAAATGGCTTGATCTCTTCAGTTATGACACCCTGAGTGGTTATTCATTAAAACACCTGAAGCTGATATTATTAAATTCTATTACAGCGGTGGCGTCAAATGGTTTCTTCTATATGACCGCCGCGCCGTGATGATGAGCCTGGAGCGCGTCTCTCATGAAACATTTAAAAAGCAAACACTGGAAAAAAACTGCTGTGCACTTGATTGTAAGTCACATGGGAAGTAAAAGGACTGAGCAAATATTCAAAGGGAAAAAACAAGAAAAGCAATATGCATCGAATGTTGAATGAAACACTAAATTAGAGAGGATCTTGAAGTCCTGCACGGTGCTAGGAAGCTTCCCATCGTAAAGGGCAAGCAGTCCGGGGGCTTGGAGGCTGTGCAGACGGAGGAGCAGAGCGTCAGGGGGATACATGCTCCTTTAACCTGTTTTTGTGAACTCCCAGCAGTGCGAGCCGATAATTGCCACCTGTCTCTGGGGACACACAGTCAAAGACAAGCGGAGGGACAGCCATTTTGTCTCCGGCGCTACTTCTCGCCCCGCGCGGCCCCCGGACCCTAATCCTGCCCTTAACCCCGGCAGCTAACGTGTTTTCAATTTAGGATGATCCCGTGCAACAGCCACGGCCCTAATCAACAACAGTTTGCACTGTAATCCTATCTGCCCTTGCAAGGGCAGCGTCAGCCTGACCGGGCGCCTGCAAACCTGATGTGTCCAGCCCGTTGTTTTGGAGCACATGTGTGTATATGATATCATGTATATATGTGAGGTCACAGGATGTGTGCCCTGTGCTCACTCGCTGGTTTGTTGTCCGCACATGATGTTATGATACGGAAATAGACGTATAAACATCCAGACACCGCGAACGCTCACGGACACGAAAGTTTGCTTTATGAATCGGCCTCGATGATGATGAGTGTAAATAAAAGGGTCCAAGTCTCTGCTCCACTTTAAAAACAATTTAAGGTCAACCGTATACTTCTAAATGCAGAGGTAAAATGCTTTTTTAACTGCATGGAACATTTGTAACCCTATAACTTCATGAGGCATTTTAAAGAGCGGGGGAGAAGATGGGCGATTGTGTTGACATAAAAAAGAACACGTAATAATTGTAGAATAAAAATAATATCTGATCATAACTTGATATTAAAATAGCAATAGAAATAGAATAAGCATCATCATCGACGACAACAAATAATAATAATTTATCTATAATTTATTCATTAATTTATTAATTATTCATTCATGTTTTTATTATGATATTAAAACACAATTTATAAAATACTTTCGAATTTTTGTGACACGGCTTGGTCCGACTTGTATTTGGGTGGGTCTTAAGTTATTTTAGTAACTGTGATGCTTTAGGTTTTGGGCTCATTACAACAAGATAACGCGAAACTGGCTAATCATTCTTAAGTCCTCGTTTTCAGAATAATTGTCAAAGTGGCAGTGAGTTAGTTATTTAGTTAGTGAGTAAGTTAGTAAGTTAGTTAGATAGTTAGTTAGGGCTCCATTTAAAATCCCCAAAACTTGTGATTTAGCACCAGGGCGCAGACCTCTTGACATGTGCTTAATTTAATATTACGAGAGATGCTTTATGTACATCCCATTTTCTTTCCTGTGGTTTCTTTATTTTGCAAAGAAAATGACTGAACATATACTTTCAGTCTGAATCAAACCACAATTTCAAATGGCTCTTGGGATCTTAAAGGCCATTAGAATGTAAAGTTTGGCGTGGAGGCAGGTGTGAAAGTTTGTTGTGTTGGGCCTTGTGGCCTCTGCATCCTTGAGTAAGACCCTGCCCCAAAATTAGAGTATGGCCTCTAATGTCTCCCTGGGAGAAAAAGAGGCCTGGCTTTCGTCCAAGTCAGCACCTTTGGAAGTGCAGTCGTGTTACCGCCACTAAATCAACATGTCAGCACCCGGCCCACAAAACTTCTTCACCCAGACTCCAGCGCTCACAGCTACCCCACACACCTAATGAATTGGTGTGAATGCCCATCTGTCTGCGAAAATGAAAAGGAGACAGAAGACACGGGGAAAACAGAAAAACCCAGATTTCTTTCTTCGGGCCGTTATGACGGGCTGTATCCCCCGCCGGACGTGGAAATTCGGCTGGCGCTCGGGCGGAGGGGCGCGGTGCCAGAGTAGCCCATGGCACCCCTGCCGTCGACCTTGGCCTCTGCTTCCAAATTGGTACTGTCCCAAATTCAAAGGGGGTGAGTTTGGAGACGGACATGGGTGAGGGGCCGCAGAAAATCCGTGTGCTTACTCTGCAGTCTGTTTACATTCCTGAGGGTAATTTTAGCCCCGGGGGGTGGAGCAGGGAAGGGGGGGTCCGAAATGTCGTTGGGGCTTGTCAGTGCTCGATAGGTCAGCCGGCGCAATTCCGGCACCTGGACTTGTGGGTGGTATATATATATATATATATATATATATATATATATATATATATATATATATATATATATATATATATATATATGTAAACAAAACATGGACTTTCAGCAGATAAACCACTGGAGGTCTTCTGCCACTCAGTTATTTAATAGATTTGGTGGGGGAAAAAAAACAAAAAAAGATGAAAACTAGCCGGCACCCTCCCTCTACAAAGATATCAATATCTGCTTTGTCTGAAACCAGGCTAGAAAACCATAAACACACGCCAAAGCTGAGGCCTAGCATAACACCCACACAGGCCAGAGCGGAGCTGTGGTAACAGGCCAACCACAGAGCTCCGTTAGCTTTGGACAAGACACTTTAACCTTATTGTTTTCACTTCAGATCCGAGGTGCAAATCTAATTTCATTGTAGTTTTTAAAAATTTGCTACGCAAACAAAACAATAATCCTTGCTCGCGGAGTGGCCGAGGGCTTCTGTGTGCCGCTGGGATTTGTCTTCTTATTACTCCCAGCCCAAAGTGTCCCTTCAAAGGGCATGAGAGAGGGAATGCCTGTGTGTGTGTGTTTACCATGTTCATGTGAGTGCACGTGCGGGAGACCAGAAGAGAGGCAGTGCAAGGGATGGAAAGAGGGAGTCTCCGAGCTTATCGAAACTAATTAGGCGAGGGATGTGGATGGAAGTTAAATACTGGGCTACATGTAATGAAAGAAGCAGAGTGGGGGACATTTCGGGGTCAGACCCACACCAAACAGTGGTCCTCAGGCAGTCTGGTATTGATTTTCACTTGTTTGGGGATGAAGGTAGACGGGTGGGGTGGGGGTGCGGTAAGAAAGAGAGCGAGCGAGAGAGACAGAAAGAGAGAGAGTCAGTCAGTCTAAGGGTCTCATGAGTTGTCAACTTGACAGTTTAACCCCTTTCGGAGTAGAACACACAAACAGAAGGATCTCCTCGGCTGACAGCGTTGATCTGCCATCGCGATGACACTGCAAAGCCGCGCACAATGCCCACACAGGAGAAAGGAGTGTGAGTGTGAGAGTGTGCGTGCGTGTGTGTGTGTGTGTGTGTGTGTGTGTGTGTGTGTGTGTGTGTGTGTGTGTGTGTTTTGGGGGGGGTATGATACATTTATGCAGAGCTACATTCCTTCAGTATTAGGAAATAGCACTCTTCTGGAAGAGTAAATATTTGTTGTTTATCGTGATTTCAGAAGAAGAGATGATCATTCGAATGCTGGATTTCATATTCATATTTCACAGCCCGTGTGGCAAACACAGCTTTAAAATCTATTTACAGCCGGCAAGTGAGAAATTCGGGCCTCGGAAAAGTGTTATTTACTCGTCAAATTTGGCATTATAGCGTATGTTTACATATATTTGAACTAAAACATGCTTCGAAATCATGCATTTTAATGCTCTTTACAAAAAACCCCAACATATCTTTCATCCCACTTACTAACAATTACTGAAACACTTTGTATTTGTTGGGCATATATACATATATGTATGTATACATATGTGTGTGTGTGTGTGTATACACATGTGTGCGTATACATACAAATGCACTCATGTAAATCCACTGACATATATACATACACATTCACATATATTATATACATATGTGTACATATACATGCATATATAGACAAATGCATACACACATACAGATACCTATATACGTATACAGACATATATAAACATACACTTATGCATATATACATAAACATACACATATGTACATACATAAACATACACATATAAACGCGTATATATGTATACATATACACACATATATACATGAACACACATGTACATACATATATACATACACACATGAACACATATATACATATGTATATACATACACACATATACATATATATACACACACACACTTTTTTACATAAACGTGTGTGTGTATGTATTTCTATATATATGTGTGTGTATATATATATATGTATATATATATATATATATATATATATGTGTGTGTGTGTGTGTATGTGTGTGTGTGTGTGTGTGTGTGAGTGTGTGTGTATTGATGCAAGGTATATCCCTAAAACCCCTCTTAGCTTAAGTGACTGTGGTTAGAACTGAAGCTTGCGGTTTCTTCGACGCAGACTCCAAAGGCTTACTTAAAGTGGATCACCATTTTAAAAAGAAAGGTTGGAGGGTCCCTGATAAAGGTGGGCGGAGGGGAGGTCCGCCAGCACACAGATGTCAGTGCTCCTCTTTTGTCATTCATTGTGTGAGGACTGTCACCCCGAGTGCCTTCCCTCTTATGTCGCTAAACACTTGAAGACCCCCTCAGACGGCTCCCATGCATTGTCACATAGCTAAAAGAGACTCCGCTCGCTCGGCCGCGAAACGGAGACCCCAACTTTCTTGTATACTTTAAGAGAAAGCACACACACACACACACACACACACACACACACACACACACACACACACACACACACACACACACACACACACACACACACACGCACACACACTGGTGGGGGCAGAGCTGGCATGCCAAGGCCATAGCTTGACCATCTGGAGCAACTTGCAGCAGTGTCTTGTTCAAAAACCCTTCCACATGCCTGAAGGGAGGAGTCAGGGATCAAACTGCCAACCTTCTGAATCGAGGGACTCGGGCTCTATCAACTGAGCCACAGCCGATCAACTGATAAATGTGAAAAAAGATTTGTCTTTAGATACGTAGAAGCTTGTTATTTTAGATTCCTTTACTTGAGCTCAGTTTCGCTGCCTTAAATTTCCCAGATCCTTACAATCAACTGCATTTTCGCCAACTTCCTCAATTTCCGCAATTGATTCACTCGGGAGCTTTTCTATTAGGCACACATTCATACCGGAATCCCCAGGCCAAGACAGTCAACAAAAAAGAAATTAACAGTTTGCGACATTTGAAATATAATGTACAGATCTGAATCATTATCTACAACCCCAGAGGCGATGTTCACAACGTCAACAGGCAAGTGTCTCTCACACTGAACTCACACACATGCACGTACACAGGCAAGTACACACATGCACGCACACACACACACTTCTTGGAACATCTTACAGCCAATTTCACGCTTTTAAGTATTCAAGGCGTCATGTTTGAGACACGACATACCACACTTCCACTGACACAAAGACAGTATTCTTGCATTGTAATTGTTCCCAATCTTATGTAACAGCAGGTCAGCCTCAGCTGTCTGTGGGCGCTGGCATCCATGACCTTTTCTCCTAGAGCTCTTTATACTGGTATTATGAAAGAGACGTTTGCCAGTGGCATGAGCAAAATTCATACACAATACAATAGTGCACTGTCTTTTGTTGCTAAATTCATGGAAGTTGATTGGTATAGTAACAATGCCTCATACATCCGCTCTTGGTGGCCAAAGATTCAAAATGTCTTCTTAATGTTTATACAAAGGTTGGCATGTCGGCCCATAGACATACCTGATGTGTGTGTTGAATTTAAATGTTTGTTATTTCCTTTGTGTTCAGCACGTAAGACATCCCTGCATTTGTGGATGTTGATATTTGATTTGGTTCATTGGTAGAATAATACTTTATTGATCCAACAAGGGGAAATTCATGCATTATAGATGAATGACATCTGTTTATGATAACAGTGCCAAAAGAAATTGTCAAGTAATGAATACTGATGTTGATTTGATGTAGAATACTTTGATGTGGAATATTTGCATTGGTAGTTTTTTTGACTCCATTTTTTTACTGTAATTGATCATTTGCTGGTTTAAATCCAATGTCAGAATTGGTTATCAGATTAGTTTTGGATTTTAAAGTCAGTCTGATATCTATTGGACATTTGTCAAATACATTTCTTGGTTGACGGAAAGGCTTTGACTCCTCCACGGACCAACAATGCATTGCTGTACATTTTTATAAAAAAAATAGGGTTCTTATAATAAGAAGAACTTTTTCTTGCCTACTTCTATGGAAATACCTGTAATAAGTTATTGAATCTCTTTCACAATCGAACAGTATTTTTTAGTAAAGTAAGTAAGTAAATTACCTTGCTGAAGGCATGTAAGTATGGGCGTTCTTTTACCTGCAGAAAGTGATATCTCCATGCTGGGAGCTCAGCGGTGCCGTTCCAGGTTTAAAATTGGTCACATTGAAGTAGGAGAGTGTGTGGTCAATGAAGCCATGCATGGTGCCAGTCTGACTGTACATGTACTGGTAGACCAGCCGGGGGATGAAGTCTGATGTGAAAGAAATCACAAAGGCCTCCAAAGAAAAAAGATGGGTTGAGCCAGATAAACATTATTCTGCCGTAAACACCAATATAAAAATACACAATGCAACAACCTGCCCATAAATGTGTCAAGTCTGTCTCATGAAAGTCAAACAACTTTTAGATATCAAAGTACTTTTTTGTTTTCTTTCAACAGACTAAAAGCACCGAGGCAGTTTTGGTTAACTGCTGGAGACACATGTTAGAGAACTGTGTCTGATGTGGGGTATTCTGATACAAGATACATAGAGAGCCAACGTCAGCTCCCAGGTTTTCATTGCCTTAAACCTCCACTGGCAGATTAAGAGTGTCTGTCCAATGGCCCATAGAGCCAGCCTAAATAATAACTCCTGCTGCTTGTTTTTCCTAATCTTCCACAAATCTTTTTAATATTGAAAGTAAGCAAAATTGGATTCAGTTAACTTGCCAAGAACAAATCCCAAGTAGAACTTTCCTGACTCTGGCAAGCTCAGACGAACACACCAACAGGTCAGCATTCTTTATTTCACGTTTCTGTCGTGGCATACGTTGTTTCATTGCATTATAGCAAATAGAATAAAATCTGTTGATAATAATAACAATAACTTGAAAGACAATATGTTTTTTTGCAGCTGCAAAGAAGTTTGTCTACATTCATCTCTGTTTTCAAGGTAAAGCTGACCTTTTAAACTTCGGCTAATTCTATCCGGATGATCGTGTGAATTTCACCGGATTTTGAGAATCAAATCTTGAATCATAGCAAAGTCACAGTGCTTTTGAACTTCAGCAACAACTTCTCATGAGTTCATGCTTCCAGTTCAAGCTGCCACTTTCCTAAATTTAATAAAATCTCTCCTTGCAATTCTTGATTATGTTGACATGAGTCCAAAGGGACAATTGAGACCATAAAACAATGATCCTTCCACATCCTTCTATGATATTGTCTACGTGAAACTGGACAAACTGGATACATCATGCCTCTGGCCATGTCTGCCACAAGCGACCCAATTAAAAACATACACACAACACAGCTGTTGTAAGCTGGTGTTGTGAAGCCACTGTAAGGATCTGAGCTAGTTTTGTGTCAATGATGTGAGTGAAAATGTCATTTTGAGAACAATTTTGTGTGTAATAACTCAACTTTTGAGCAGAACATCATAACCCAATCCATTCAATGAAGTAGAAGGACCGAATGCTAAGTTATCTGGTTGGAAACTGTGAACTAACAGTGAAACAAATCAGAAATGCATCAATACTTACATTTATAATGACTGAGAATTTTCCCATTCCACTCAAGATGTTGTACCAAATACCTGTAGAAGACAGAGAGATTAATAAGTATAGAGCAAATGGTCTCAACTTTTGTACCACTTTCAATGCACTTTATATTACAGTGCGTTCGCCATGCGTAGTGCTAACCGGGCCCTCCGAAACCTTGACATTCAGTGTCTTGCCCAAGGACACTTCGTCAGGGAGACAGGAGGGGACAGGAATCAACTGCCAAACTTCTGATCCGAGGGATGCCTGCTCTACCAACTGAGCCACAGCTGCTCAAGGAACTACACAATGCCAACCCCCCCTGAAGTGTTTAATATCTATGTCTGTCCCCCTCACTTGAAACACGAGAAGACCATCAGGGAGCAAATCTTTTGATGGATAGATGACAAACCGAAACTACGTTGCCTAAATTCATGGTGGAGAAAAAATTCACTCCTTATTTTGGAAGGTGCTTAAATTGCAGAGAAGTTTCTGAAACCTAAAATTCAGCATTAGCGGTGGCATTTCTAACTGATATGGGTAATTTCCCTACTTTTGAGTAAACACATGACAAAGCTTGAGTCATTCAGCTCGAGTTTGCCGAGATAAGATTTTGAGTGGGTTGTGTAAGGGCTCTCTTTTCTTAACAGCACATGGCTGCAGGTCTATTTAAATGAAGATTCAGGACAACAGGATTCCACCCTGCTTAAATATGCTAGGTAGGTAGGTAGGTAGGTAGGTAGATTTTTTTTTTTCAACTTTTTTTTTCAACTTCAAGACAGATAGATGTTTTACGAGCAGTACAACCTTTGGGCCCCTAAAAGCCCAGATATGAAATGAAAAATGCACAAAGGTGAGGCTTAAGCAAAATCTCAGTGTTACACAATCAAAACTGAAAATGAGTTTCAACTAAAAACAGGAACCGGACATTATTGATCTGCTGATGGGTTACTTTACTGATCTTCACAAGTTTGAATTTGATATTTTGATTGACAATTTGGAAATGTGACTTTTTTTTTATTTGTGGAAGTCATAATGCGGACATTTGTCTACACTTTTGTGTGTTAAACTTACTCACCAATATCTTTCGCGCGTGCAGCAACTGGCCTTCGTAGCTCCGTAACAAACTTCTTGGCGTCAAGTCTGATCTCAATGACATTGTTCAGCAGGGCGAAGAGAGGAGCAAGCGGGAATGAAGCCACAAACAGAGAGACAAAACCGAACTGGATAACTGTAGGAGAGAAAGAGAAATCCATCATTATGCACACCACAGTACAAGCAGGGCTCCTTACGAATTATGCTAGATGTAGCGTGTGTTTATTTCATCTGCACAATAGCCTGTCATAAATTAAAAAAAAATAAATGAAGAACTATAAGATAATTCCCAAGTCAGTATGGGAATATATTTTTGACTTTTCACAGAGTGTGTTTTCATGACCCCTATTCTTTTCCCCTACCCACATTAACATAAGCATGTGCAGTGAGGTATCGTTCATGTGCGCAAATGAGATCAATGCCAAACAAATAAGAATACCAGAACTCTTATTTACATAATACAAAACTGAATGTGGTCCCACAGCCTCCAGCTGCTGGAGTCACCCCAAAGACTGAAAAAAAACCAAGGATGTCACTCATAGAAATCGCTGGTATTCATATTATTTACATTCTAATGTTGTAACAACGTGCCATTAGCCAAAAAAATACTTTCCTTCTGCGAGGCAAGGTTAAAACACAGAGTTCAATGAAGCCTTTGACCCCACATTGTTCTGAATACTGCAACCCTCCAAGGTTCAAATTTACATCACTCCAGTATCATGAGTTGCACGGGTGTAAACTACGAAAATCTAGCTGCAGACATCTCTAAATCTGTTACTGCCTTGCAGAACACTTGCCAGACAGTGGGTTTAGCAGGCTTTCTGCTCTGTCAAAGCACATCCCTCTTTAAGTGTCCCCCCATCATTTATATTTATAATGCTTGTTGTTGACTAACTTCTTTGGTTAACACACTGCAAAAGGTTACATGACTGTCACTGATAAGGTAAGTACAACTATATAAAACTCTGAAAGTTCCCATTTCATCCTGTCATCAGAGCAATCAGGCTGAGAATTATAAAAAAGTGATTTGTCTGGTCCAGAGCCACACTGTCTGTCTGCTCTGTGGTTCACATGATGCCTTTTAAGGTTAACGTTTCCACAGCACCAACTAAAGTTTTTTTTCTGTCTTGTTTTATATTTAAGGAGTGTGTGTGTGTGTGTGTGTGTGTGTGTGTGTGTGTGTGTGTGTGTGTGTGTGTGTGTGTGTGTGTGGCTGAGCTATGCAGCCAAGTGTCATATCCAGATACAATACCCAAAGCTGATAAAAAATAATCTAGGTTTATCCAGACTGATTTTATAGAACATTTAAATCATCCAAAAGAAAATGTGACATGAAAACAAATCTTCTTATAAGTGTAATTTATCAAATCTAAATAAACTGAATTACTGGATATCGAGCTCAGCATGATCAGTATTGGGAACAAAACATCAACATGTGTTACATTAATTATGTGTGTTATACGTTTTTTTTGTTATATATGTGGCAATAGGGGAAAACAATATCAATAAGTTGGCCAACGATGACTGAGTGAGAGAAATGCCAGACATTACAGTTTGCATCAAATAAAGGCAACCAGGGTGTAAACATGATTGCCTGGAGGGATTTGGAGCCTGTGTTGCAGAAACATGTCACCCCCAAAATATCTGAATAATATCTTAAAACACCATTTAACTTATAAGGCACACATTTATGTCTGATCAAATTGCAACACAAGTGTATGATTGATGCTCGGAAAGTATAAATTAGGACTGGTTCGAAGGCATTTCATTATAGTGGACGCTTACGTATGTTAATGATTAATCCTGTGACACACGCAGCTTTGTTTTGTTTTATCTTTTTGAAAGTTCAAGACTTTTCTTTCTCAAGTTATTATATAAATGTCAAAAATAAATAGAATACACTGATGCTGATGGCTGCTGGTCCAGCATGTAAAAATCCAGACACAAAAGTCAAATCCAGCCCGAGATACAGAAGAAACAAATATATTAATAAAAAGCAATGACAAAAACAATTCCAACAATATTATAATTACAATAATAATAATTATTATTGTTAAAAATATATAAATAACGATAATCACCATCATCATCATCATCATCATCATAACATCAAAAGTCAGCAGGAATTGATCAATTTATAATCGCTTACATCACTTTAGAGGCAACTGGATTGATTGGGGCATGAACATACGACCGGAACTAACTAAAAATGATCAAAATTTTGCCAATGTTTCCATTTGTCTTCAAAAAATAGGAGGACACTGGTTACATCCGGTCAAACAAGTTTTAAAGATACACCCTTATTCAAATTTGGAGAGACATGAACCTCTTTCAGGATGATCAATAAATGATCCAAACATCTACTTTCTTCCAGAGACCAAGGAAAAGGAAAAGGAAACATGAGAAAGACAAGGAGGTTTGTGCACTGGAACTTAAGCAGTGTGGGAACAGGGATTTCCAGCGAGCCCAAGACTGATGGCTTTACCTCGAGACGCCACATCGAGACAAAAGGCGAGGGGAAGAAAATACGACAATGGATAGGCGAGTGCTAGAGGGCAAGCTTAGAATAACCTCTCTATCTACCTTCGCTGAGGTTGATGGGTTCAGGAACAATCAGATATACAAATACGACACACAACATACACATTAATCATGAGCGAAGACAAACTTAGAATTACACTTTCACACACCAGCAAGCACGTGTCAGTGTCTGTGTTTGCTCGCACTGTTAAGATCACACATTTTTGTCATTCCTGTGTGCCCACCATCAGTTTGGCCTTCTCTTTTTCTTGAAAGTCATTTTACCAATCCCCTTCCTCTGATATCATTCTGTGAAAATTACACTTAGTGGATTTTTTAAATACATTTTTATCATTATAAAAAGCTCTGTGTGGAAAGTTTTGCAACATTACAGATGCTGGTAATAAACCCTGCTAACTTCTTCGATCAAATGTATTTGAGCTTGTTTTTTGGAATCTACATTTCCGACATCATATACCAGTTCAGCAACATTACCATTTTATGCAAAGGAAAATGTAAAACCTCTCCAAATGTTCAAATTTTTATTCCCTTCTACTGCATCACAATACAAATCTTATAAGTTTTGATTTCACTTCATCAATATTCAATGAATTGTGAGGGAACAATACTGGGCCCCTTTTTCATTTTGGTTTATGTCAATAACAGCCTGTGACAGAAGCCTGCTGCTTTAAACTAATGAATCAACTTTTCCAGAGCCCCTACATGATTGATCATTTGTTTTGGAAAATATACATGGGTCAGAATTTCACAACAATGTTGGCTTGCAAAACACTTATACTTCTCAAGTCAATCTGTTAGGCACTAAGCAAAGCCATTTAATGTATACTATGGGTTTTGTCCTTTGCGCTGTATTATTTTATTCATTTCTGCTATCATATTATTGCATCTTTTTTCATGAATAAAACAACATAAGCACTGTGTCATGTATACTCAGTGTACAATCAGTTTTTAATCAGTAGGATGTAAAAAAATTCAAATTGGAATTATAGGCAATAAAAAAATAAGACTGGGTTCATAAGCAAATGTTTGTTTTTGTTTCTGCAAAAGCAGTTGGGAAAGTCTCACATCACCAAGCTTGTTCTGCACAGCCAACCTCTCTCTGCAGATTAGCCCCTTCTATCAATCAAAAAAAAAACTGAGGAAGTCAACCTTTCACTGTATTCCACCAAGTTTCTGCTTTAGTTGACAAACAGTACAGATGCAATTGACAACAAGTTTATCAAGAAACAGTAATTCCATGTTGCATTTTGTTATACTTTAAGCCCCCTAAATTTTGAAATCAAGGAAACATATGAAATACACAGGATGTGAAGGAGTTAATTATTAAATCACAGATGGAAACCTGCATTTAATGCTATGACATTCATTTCGGAAACGCAGAACCAATTATTTACATACTGTCCAAGAGTGTTTTAAACCTAGTTTTCTATGTTGAACAACTAAACAGTCACCAGGCACCACTATTCCAAGCTCTCATATATATAAATATAAGCAGGCTGTCACATGCGATAAAATCCAACAGTGAAACAGCTAAATATGTATATTGCCACTGTTGATATGAATGAGTAGGAAAAACAACCCATATGATAAAAACACCAAAAGCCTTCTGACAAGGGGTGGTGAAAAGGGGCATCATGCTGAAGTGAACGTGAAACCCTTTCAAAGCATGATACAAAATAACATGCTGATCCTCCTAAGGTTAAGCACTCAGTAGCATTTAAATTCCTATTGAGATTACACTGATTGTTTGTGGCAGTTATGTGTAAGGACCTGAATTTAAAGTACATATTTACTTCATGCAGACTTTTCATGTACATGAATAAAAAAACCAAGCCCTTGAATCAGCAGCAACACATCACTTTTGAGGAAAACCTCACTTGTCCCATTATTTTATAAAACCGAGCTCACGTTCCATATTAGAGTGAACAATCCAACGCTTTGTGGATCTGCGTCTAATTCATAGGAAGAGCTGACATCAGAGGATCAAAAAGCATTGTCGCTATGAATGCTTGGCCTCCATGAGCCAGTCATCCCTCTAGTATCCCTGACACCTCTCCCCCTAAAACCCCAAATAGCTGGGAGGATTTCCAGGCCCTGCTTTCACCATCTTTACTTATCTGTGTCGATGGTAGTGAAGGTCAAGCCAGGTTTTACATTTTCTGCTTCAAAATCATTCCTTCAGCTAAACAAGTCTGTACTTATGTTACCTAGAATTATTCTTGCGGCCTTTTGCTGATGTGCTGCAGCAGATTGTGACAGAGAGGAACTGTGAAAGATAAAAATCAAGATGGCTTCTTCCTCAACATGCAGGCATGTTTCAGGTAATTATCCTGAGGAGATGTTTCTGTAACATTTCTCAGCCATCCAGTTCACCGTATGACTGATAATCTCATCGTGGCAAAAATTAATTTCCTGAAATAAGGCAAGTCAAGGTGCCACAATAAATGCTGTCAGTTTTAACCTGCGGCATTGAGCCTAGTTTATCTACGTATGAGTGGGTGTGCATGTCGGCTCACTCATTTCCATGTATTCTGGCGTGAGGCCTTCAAAGGGGACGAGGGCATAGTCTAGGTTCCATTGCTGTGGAGCCCTTTCCTCTTCCTTCTCCTCTTCTGTTCCTCCTTTATCCTTCAAAGCCCGAACCAACTTTTTCAACTTCCTATCAGGATGCAGAAAGAGATGAACAATTAGCAAATACAAAGGCTGAGGTCTCGGTAACTCTACTTTTCATTCCCTTCACAGTACAGTATTTTCAAAACATCTTAATTTGATCAAATTGTTAGCTTTCGAGAACTGGATATTAACATTTCCATGATGATCATACAATTATAAGGAATAAAACCAAAGAACAGTGATGTCCGATACAAATATTATGACCCACAAGTATTGCTGCAAGAAAATTTGGCAAAAAAATTAATCAATTATTCTTTCCTTTTTAAGGAAATAAGGAGACAACCTCCTTCCTCACAAAGTTGACGAAATACAGTTACTCATAAAATATCTTTGAAATGAAAAAAAATACTGCCCCCCCCAAAAAGGGGTAACAATCTCCCATGTTGCTGAGCTTCACCCCTCATTGCTGAAAAAATACGATCTCTTAAATTTCCATAAAATTTTAAGCTTCATACTTCATCATATTATATTAGATCATGTTTAGATAAAACATATATTAAATTATGTCATTATTTTTTTAATGCAATAATGATGCTTAATGGCTGATAAGATTATTCAAAAAGCTATTTCCCTTTTTATTATGTAATCGTTTCATCCAAAGTTTTCATCTTGGATTACCTATTATGTATCGTAAAGCCAAAAAAAAGCTTTTCTTCCATGAATTAAAGATGATTTAGGCATCCTCTTCTTTTCTTGTCAGCTGCTCCCTTCAGGGGTCGCCACAACCAATCATCTGCCTCCATCAAACCCTCTCCTCTGTATTCTCTTCTCTCACACCAATTTAATTCATGTCCCCTTTTACTGCATCCATAAATCTCCACTTTGGTCTTCCTCTCAGCCTCTTGTCTTGCTGCTCAAACCTCAGCATGCTTCTACCAATATGTTCACTATCTCTCTTCTGTACATGTCCAAGCCATCTCATTCCGGCCTCTCTGACTTTATCTTCAAAAAATCTCACAAGTGCTGTCCCCCTAATGGACTAATTCCTGATCCATCCTGCTTGCTCCAAAAGAGAACCTCAACATTTCATCTCTGCTGCCTTAAGTCCTGCTTCCTGTCTTCTTCTCTAAACCGTTTTTAATCGCTGGCCTCAACACAGTCTTCTACACCTTTCCTCTTATTCTGGCTGATACTCTTTAATTACACACTATACCTGAAATTTTTGTCGACCTGTTCCGACCTGCTCGCACACGTTTAATTCAGTTCTTTCCCACTCTCTCCGTCGCACTTAAGTGTTGATCCTAAGTAAATAAAACTCCTCCACCTCCTTTATCGCCACTCCCTATAACCTCACCGTTTGCTTCCTCTCATTCACACACATGTATTCTGTCTTGCTGTGGCTAACCTTCATTCCTCTCATTCTATACTTCCATCCTTCGATATTCTAGATCCCTGATTTGGGCATATTGGAGTTATTTTAGCTGTTGATGGTTGCTGACAAGCCACGTGGCAGTCCATTCCACTGAGTAGTGAAACACAAGACTTGATCTCAACAAGCCTCTCGGTCAATTATTGATTGATGCATATGATTGATTGATTGGTTGTCAGCATTTCTGCTGTTCTTGGTTTCACCACCAAAGGACAGTGGACTTCACGGACTCCTAACTGTCTCTTGTCTGCATGTTTTGCATACCTGTCTCTGCTTCCCTTATCAATTCTAGAGAAAGAAAATGACCCTTTCCCACAGCTGGCCTGACAAGATGTTTACATTACATGTGATGAATCGCTTATTACTGTGTTGCTATGTCTCTTTTGTAGATTTTTCTTGATAGATGTGTCAAATTCGAATTCCCCTTTCTGCCTCGGCCATAATTAACTTCTAGAAAGTGTCTTGTTTATTGTACAGGCTCTCTGGATCTCTGCGTTGTTTGGCTGTCATTGTTCAGAATTTCATTGTTGGACTCATGGTCAAGTGCAGATCTCTTATTTGTGTTTTATTCACGTGTGAGTTCTATACTGCTATCTGCCCAAACCAGAGTCCACATTTTCTATACCCTAACTCTCCAAAATTGTTCTCTGAAATTTCGGATACAGATTTGGATCAGTTCATGTTGTCTGGAAAAATGGCCGATGATGGGGACTAAAAGTCTTGTGACATAGAATATATAAACAAGGATTTACCATCAGGGTAGCATTTTATTTGAGCCAGTGGTCGGGGATTGTTTAAAAGGCCAAATGCTAAAATGTGAAAATGATTGCTTCTGAAGAAAAAAAGTATACATCTTGACAGAAAGGAGGAAAAAGAACAAGTGCACAGTAGGAAGTAGTGAGCCAAAAAAATGGAAGCCGGTTATGTTATGTTTCTGACAAGTATCTCCCTGTTGTGAGCAAAGTTAGTCCCAAAAGGATTTAGACATTAACAGGATTTGGGTAATTTTGCATCTGTTCATCATCAGAGCGGATTTAGAATTAGAAAATCGAGGTCTCTTTGAAGTGCATTCAAAGGCTAAAAAGTAATTGTAGAAAGACAAATTAATAAATGAGAATTTGTAAAATGCTTGAAGGGAAATTCTCAGCAATCAGTAAACAATAAATGAGTTTTCACAGAGCTTTCCTTAACATTATCTTGAATGCAGCGACCTTAATTTGCAGCATGTTTGATGTTTTAGTTTCCCCCTCAGTAAGACATCAACCTCGTGTGTACAAGTTTAGATCAGCAACCTGACTTGGTCAGTGGAGCATAGAGCTGTTATTTCACCTTTAGAAACTCTTCAGTTGCTTTCACAGTATTTTGGCATTCTCTGCACAGAGAGGACTTCTCTGTAAGTCTGTTCTGCAGCTTCCATCCACCTCACACCATCAGTATTTGAAGAGCCTTGATTCACTTCTACTGAAGCCACTCATGTCTGTGTGTTACAATTTCTCTGAGATATATGGAAGATGAGGTGGAACCTTTGCTTTCCCTCTCCGTAGATTTCTCTTCCCATCATTCCTGTCTCTGAGTCTTCCACTTGCCTTTCTAAGTCACTCACATCTTTACTGAAGATCAACATGGGAAAATGCAAAACACACTCAAGATAATGTTGTAAGATATGGTGAAATCTGCAATTTTGATATATTTATTTATTGACTAAAGTGAATGATTTACATTTGAATTTGATTTACGTTAGGGATGCCAAACTTATGGGCCGTGGGCCGGATTTCCCCAAATTATTTTGCAAAGCATAAAAATGAGCTGCAATTTTTCGATGAAAGAAATTGTTGTGATGATGCTATGTTTTTACCCGTCCGGTCCACTTAGGAATAGATTTTGCTTCATGAGGCCCCTGAGCGAAAATCTGTTTGACATCCCTGATCTATCTATTATTCCTTGTGATACCATAAGCTGTACATTTTTGCACATGGATCAAGTGTGGTGGTGACTGTTGGGTTTGTATTACTGTCCTCCAATTTCTATCAAGTTGATTAAAAAGACTGTTGAGATTGATTGACATTCTTTCACTTCATGCGCATCTGCAGATAAATGAGCCTCTTGAGAGGACAGAAAATCTAAGTGCCTTGGGAAAGTGGCAGGATTTGCGGAAAGTACACTCATAGTAAATGCATATGAGTACTAACAAACTTGCTCTTTATATATCAGTATATTAAATGATATAGTCAAATTTAATGTCATTATTGTTATTATTATCATTACATTCTTTTTCATTTCTTTTTTTTTGCATTACATTCCACATTGTTTCAGAATAATCATGAAGTGTCTGTAAAGTACTGTTGTGAAATGCGTATTCTAAATCAGGTTTTTTTCTCTGAGATGAAACAAAAGGTGCATCGGAGCATCAAATCTTTTGGTCCGTTTTGAGTCTAGGCTTTGATTTTTTGGCAGTTATTGTTTTCATTGCAAAGTCAAAGAGCATGGCTTTGAAGAGTCTGTTGCATCCAAGTTGCTTTTTTTTTACAAAAGCATGGGTCATTGAATAAGACAGTTTCTCATGTTGTAATTGACTTACAATATCATAACGAAAGAAATTACAGGGTGTGCTTGTTATTTCTGTTGTTTGCCTTCGTGATATGTATGTATTAGTTGGATGAGGTGGAAGCGGTGGATGAAGGTATGTAGCCTGTATGATGGATATGTCTTGGCTCGCTAATCCCCCAATACCTCTTAGAGAAACTACAGTTTTTTTATGAAACAGATGAATTCCCAAAGAAGGTTTGAGGGGTGACGGTATGCTGACAGCAACGATAACAAGGTAGCCTGAAGCCAAAAAAGTCACAAAGCCGGGTTGTTTCATACCAAGATTACCTCTGACCTCTAGAATTTGCATGTAAAAGAAGAACTGTTATACAATTCTGAGCAGACCTTAGGAAAGCTTTTAGGGAAAAAAAAAGAAGATGGAATGTTGTACTGTAAGTACCTGTGAGTAACTATGTGTATAAGTAGGTGTGTGTAAAAGATGTCAAAAAACAAGTCACCGGCTCTGTAGATGTTACGTGACTCACTCATCCTAATACGACCTAATCTTAACCGCTAAAATGTTTAATAGAAAATACTCAGAAAGAAAAAAAAGGATGTAGTCTACTCACGGGATGCCAATTTCAAAGATGTTGTTCTGGATAAGCTGCTTGCCAAGCATGATGATGCTGAGCTGAATGCACAACTCAATAAGACAGCCTCCTGGAGCACACTGCAAGAAACACGCAATACAGCATCTTTTCACATTCAACTCTTTTGTGAATGCATTTTTTATTCAGTCAAGTTCTACGTAAGTTCTATGTGCAAAAGATGCGTGCTAACCTCTTCCATCCGATAGTCGTTAAAGACATACACGTAATTTCCTGGTCGTCCTGCAAACCTATGAAATACACACAATAATGACTTTGCATGGAGGCTGCGCAATCATCAGGGCCAAAAGGTATGGTATATTAAATTAAGGTGAATGAAACACTGCTCAAATGAATATGAGAAGGCAGGGATGCACAGCTTACCGTCCCTTGAAGAAAGCCACGTAAAAGATCGGGGCGTAAGCATTCATGAACTTGAGCAAGAAGGCTTTCAAGATGAGACGCTCCTCAAAGTTTGTTTCTGTTTTCGGAATCTCTGAAAGACAAAGCGACAACATGAAAAAAAAAATTCACGTTGTCTTATTTTCCTTGACTCAGGGGTCTCAGAATATATTCATTATTTTTTATTTCAATGCGTGTGAGACAAGTCTCTATTGACAGAGAGCTGTCAGTCTGAATGGTATTAACATGACCACTGTGGTGAAAGTAGGCTAGAATGCAGACATTTCAACATGGAATTTCAGCTTTTTCTGACACTCATTCAAAAAGGCATGTATACACACACATACAAACTTCCTCATGGGATGACTGATGGGAAGGATGGTGCATGAAAACATCAAAATTTCATCAGCCTGTCCAACAAGAAGCAGCAGGCTACCCCTTTTTTCTCTTTCTTTCGTTCTCTCTCTCACTCACTCCCTCTCTCACACACACACAAACTAGAAATATCAAAGGAACAACCAGAATTATATTCAATTATGGCGTATACATTTTTTTTACATTATACAGTAAATAGTTTCCTTGGAGAATGTTCAAAATTTGGAAATGTGATATCAGGAATGTTTAAAACAAATGACTGACTTACCTGAGTAAAAGTCATCTTTATATTGATGATGAATATTAATCATACATGCATAACACACTTTCTTTTTTAAGCTGATATTTGAAATAAAGAAGGGGGTTTGAAAATGCTTCATTGCATTTTATTCATGCAACAATGAAAAACTAACACTTTGTGTTACATGTTAATTGCAGTTCTGGGGTGTTATTAATTCCATATTTGGTAAAGTTACACCAGCCAGTCATTAGGCAAGTACAGCCATTTAGTGAGCTACAAGGATGGGTTGGTTTAGTGCGAGGCACTTCCAAGTCTGACACATTAAGATGTTAAACATTGCAAATAAGAAAAATCTGTTTAAGATCATAATAGAAATTTGTCAAACTCTTTTCTGCTAGTACTACGTATTTTGTTCACTGAGACCACTTGCCTCCTACATTGTATTTTCTGTAAATTAGGTATTTGTCTACCTAGCTCAGTCAGCCACACTGCCACTGCACCGTAGATTTCATCGAGGATGAGAATAACCACCAAGTTGATTATGACAGCAGTGGCTGTAACCGTCACACGAACGTTGGATTTGGTCTCTGGGTCAGGACTCATTGCCATCAGGGCGGACACTGTGATACGGTAGACAATGACGCCAAACACTGCTGAGAACGTCAGTCCAAACTGGGAGCAAAGAGAGAAAATGAATTAGTCATTAACACAACCATATCTATGTTAAACATACAAAGCCCAGGCTAGAATTAATATTTAAACAAATACATTAATGCAGACTCATATAGGATACTCAAGTGAATATGTCAAAATGTACTTTAGCTTATGCGTGTTTATTTTTAATGTAAAGTGCTTCAATCCATGCATAACAAGATACAGTAATTTATTCTAAGAAAAGCTTTGGCTTGATTTATGCGTACTAACCATAAAGAGAATGGAGGAAACGTTGATGCAGTAACCAGGAAGACGGTCTTTCCATGTCAATTTGTTTATCGTGACCTAATGGGAAAGAGAAAGATACAGAGGAGGACAAAAAATCTCAGTCACTCAAAACAGTGTCAGAAATGTGAAATTTTTTACACAGACCAGGAGTAACCACTGAGACGTGATCTCGTGAAGATAGAAAGATTGCGTTGCCATCCTGGACCTCAAATCCTCAATGTGAGAAACATCATAACCTGGTCCCCCGTCAAACAGCTGTAAAAGCTAAATGAGAGCTCCTTCTGCAGCACCCCTGCCATCTGTGTTCTCTGGCTTCCAAAGGAAATGTGTCTTCACGTGTGACATAACAGGAAAACTGGTAAACAGCCTGTTTTACAGCCATTTTTTTAACACAGAGGAACAAATGTTCACTGAATGTAAGGTATGCGGGCCACCCTTGAGTCTTGTGATTTACCTCCTTCCCCAAGAGAAGAAACATTAGTACATTTTTGTCACTTTTGCTGCTAGGAAGTAATTGGTGATGTTAGAAATGTGCTCAGGATCAAGAAATAAGACTTCAGCGATGCCACACCTGGATCCACACAGCGGGAAGCGTTGTGATTGAAACTAGGGGGTTATCTAGGTTCTTCTCGTAATTAAAATTTTATAAGAGGCTCTGGTCACTTTTTAGTGTCTTAATATTTTGATTTGTGAAGGGAGTTTGGTCAAAGGGATGGAATGACCCAACTCTCATCAGTGCTATTTGATCAAAGATTTTTCAGGCACTTGATATCAATTGATTAAACTTCTCATTCAAATTATTGTACTGTTTAAAACGATCAGAGAGTGTTCAATTATAAGGAAATTCTCCACTTTCAAGTTTTTGAACTGAGCATACTTTTTGGGCTAATTGGGGAGTTGATACCAAATAAATTCCATCTGATGATCAGAAACTGATCCCTGAAGAGGGAAGACGCATTTGAACTGAAAAGCAAAAACAACACATAGGGGGAGGCCATTCTTCTGTGTAGGTGATAATACAGTGATTTAAATTTAAAACTACTTCAAAATATTAAGGCAGGACAATAAGCCAATATAATTTGGGTGCAAGAAAGAACAGGGAAAAACAGTGTTTATTTCTGCATCAAGCTTTTTCAAAGATAAAAATAGAAAACTGAATTTAACAACTGATGATTTGCAGCACTTTCTTGTCCATTCAAGATACCTGATCCGTATTATGTGTTTGCAAATGGAAACATATTTCATAATCTTTGAAAAAGTGGGTCTACATAAACTTATAAATGTTAAAAAAATTACATATTTTATAAAGTGAATGGAGACATGTAGAAGTTATGACTTATCAACTGGAAGCAAAAAAATGTTAAATACCATCAAATTTCTACATTAACTGCAACGTTCAGATTATGAAGTCCAAACTTCAGAAAAGGCAAAAACACAGGCGAATACAGATCGATCAAATCCACTCACTTAAAAATAGGAAAAAAAAAAACCTACTTGTTTCCAAAAGGGAAGCTGAGCTTCGACTCACCTGTGCGTTTTTACAGTTACAGTTTGAAATCTCGGAAGACGAGTACTGCTTCTCAGGTCTGAGGTATGCAGTAATTGCAGTCTTTACAAACAAAGGCAGAGTGGGATATCACACACTCAAACTGCAGTCGAGTAATAGCCAGCAGGCTTGTGCTAAAGGTAGACATTTCTACCATCTAGTGAGAGCACTGTGTCAGTGCAGCTGGGAGTGCACACTTTCACTCATCCAATACACACACACAAAACAAAGCTAAAGCTAAAACTCAAGTCGTCAGTTGATAAATCATACATGCTAAGAAGCTAATATGTGTATAGGCACAATCAAATGGTCTTCTGTGCAGTTTGCTGTGCAGGGTGCTCCTTGCACCCAATATTTCCAACTAGATACCCTGAGCCCTCCAAACCCCCCCCCCTCCCGCCGACTGCCTCTAGAAACTTTTCAAATTGCATTAGAGATACAAAAAGGTTGATGGTTGTGTATCAAGATTTGTGTCTGTCAATATTTAAAACAACAATGATCTAAATGAAAAGCAATTGTAACAGTAACAAAAAATATATACAATGAAGATAAAAGGTGCTTTACATCGTTTTGAGAGAAACACAGACTTATTTCCATGTGTTGCATTATGTATAGTCACTGACAAAAAGAAAAAAAAACAGTAATATGTATCACATTCATGTTGTGACGAATAAAACAACATCAAATGTCTTTGTTTGATGCTACTGAACATTACCCTGGTTGTAAATCAAAAGCATCAAGAGAGTGAATATATAGGAACAAGAGAGAGAGTTTGGTGTCACCATAGTGACGGTCACCAATCATACCCTTTGCTTCTTGCCCAGCGTGTATCACTCCCACACAACCACCCTCCCGCTGTTTCTCTCAATCCCTTTACCTCTCCAAGTCTGCTTATTTGTAAATCTTTGTTTCTTTCTGTTTGGGATCTCTTGTGATTTATCTTTTTTTTTCATTTCAAATGTAGTTTCTCAATCATACTTTCTTTGGGAGGTGTTATGGGAAATAATCATGCCAAAGAAGCAGGTGTGGGAAGGTTTTTCTTTCCCAGATAAACAAATGTTTTTTCCAGAGCACACATTTTCTTTTGCAATTGCAAAAGCACATTTAGAATTCCTTGCAGCTCAGTTCCATGACGACAAAAGGCCCTTATTTACGTATTCTTAAACATCGTCCATGACTGATCAACTTTAATACTGTGAAAACCTATATTCCATATCATTTATGGAAATCAACTTATATGAGATGCTGTTTTAAATGCATTTTCCAGGTCTGATTACCATCAGTTTGGTAACTTTTATGACTGAACATTCTGGCAACCCAAGAACAGAATGATGCAACGCAAACAGCTCCTACATTTACAAATATGTTTCAAATGGTGATATTATAGCATTATGGATCAACAAAAAGCAAGCAATTTCTTCATAGATGGGCTCATGTAGCATCAAGATTTCAAGAAGTGTTTTCCCCAGTCTGGAAATTAGGTACATACTTATGCAAGGGAGCATGTGCCCAGGTTTCAAGCGTGGGAAATGCACTGTATGATGAAGTACTTTATCATGAAGAGATGAAATTACCAAATTTGTCCTGATAACGCAGCCTGACAGCAAACCCTTAACTATAGGAAAAAGAAACTCAGTACTAAATTATTTGCAGTCACAAAGAATATATAACATTACTGGCGTTATCTGTTGTATATCTCCCCCCTCAGTCTCTCAATCTGTGGTTCTTTTTGGTTTGGTTTTTTTTTTCCCAGCATGTGTGCGCTAAGTTCCCTGCACTGACATACTTCTTCTGAAAGTCGACAGACAGGGACAGATAATCTCTCATGTACAACCACTGTCTGTCTTTCGGACATTCCATCTTGTCCCTCTCAAACATATCCGTCAGTTGTGGAGATTAATAAAGCTCAGGAACTGCTAGGCGGATTTTCAAAAATAAATAAATAAATAAAAATAAAAAACAATACCAGCTTGATCTATATCAAAAAGCAGAAGCCAGTTAACGGTGTAACTGAATGCTGGGTTAACCTGAGGATATTCACTTCAAGAAGAGCATGTCACTATGGATATTTAGGTCGGGAAAAGTCAATGGCTCTGTTTTTTTTCTCTGTCAGATCCAGAATGACACAGATATACAGAAGATTTCTGCACACCCCAAAATACTCTACACAAAATACAGATATCCCACTCTTTCTGAATATTCAATCATTCTTATCACTAGGTCTGTTAATTAACATGTTAATAGAGTCTGAGCCTGCAGAGATTTTTTTTTCTCCATCTTCTAAATTTACTAGGGTGATGGATTATTGTTGAATGAAGTATCTAGTGATGGCCTGCCCCCTTTGGATCACCAGAGGGAGAGAACATTACTTCACCCCAGTAGCGATAACCTGTGACAGCAGTCATTTGGTTTGGTCGAACGCAATCTCATAACCTCTTGTGACCATTAGTATTCCTGTGAGTGAAATTGCATTAAAATTGTTAAACAAGTTATACTTTCTTTGTAACTTCTTCACCTTATCCACAAGTATGGAGACGTTCCATGGCCACTAGAGGCAGCAAAAGCAAATTCCAGTGTAAAAGTGCATTCACTGTGTGACAGGTCCCAAAACGTAAAAAACAATAAAACATGAAAATTTGCATTATATATACATGTATAGTGCAATAACCTCTATGGAGGGCACCGCTGGGGTCTCCACACACACAATATTATCATATGGCATTTATTCGTAGTAGGATTGCGATGATAGAATATAAGCTGAAACCAGCTCCTGTTTTAGATGAACTGTATTTCGCTTGGCCAAGCAAGAACTCAAGTAGAAGTTTCTTCCAATAGGAAGTGCATATAAGTGCAAAAAAACCATAACTTTCTTGCAATGCCAGAAATTATGTGGGAAAATTGAAATGACGTGAAATGCTTTTCTGCGTTTATCTCTGTAATCAACTTTAGACATATTAATTCCAACATTTCAGATAACAGCGGATTTGAATAAAATATCATCTTTGGTATACAATTTTACAATTTTATTGAGAAATCCGAAAGAGCCCATTGAACTACGATACCTTGCAAAATATTTTTTATGTGAAGTTTTGCCAGAATGTGTGTACAGTATGTATGTACGTGTGACTCTTTTTGCTTTTTGTCAAACAGTGGTCTGGATGAGTTTTTTTTCTTTTCTTTTTCATCAACACGACTAAATTTTAATTAATAATATCTCTTTCAGATATCATGGACATGCGTGTGAAGATGTACCTGAGCAGCTGAGACTATAGAAGCCAGAGGATGGGACAGGAAGAGAAGAACGGATTAGCAGCAACCCTCGGGAGTTTAGAAGTTGAAAGGAAAGAAAGGAGGAGAGAGGAGAAGAGAGGAGAGGAACGGAGAGGAGAGAAAGAGGAGAGGTTACCGGTGTGCCTCCTGCCAAGGCAGAGAGAAGTTTTTGTCTCCATCTGTCCTTCCCTGTCACTGTCCCGTCCTCCTGCTTCTCTGGCTGCAAGACAAGTGAATGGGTTACCAACAGGCATGTGCACCCACGTAGATACACACATCCACTCATGGATTATACCTTTTGAAGGTAATTACGTTTCTTTGCTTACGTTTTCATGATTAAAATATAACCTGGTGTCGCTTTTGTAAAGGTGTGGCATATGTTCATTCATCATTTTCACTTGTCGAAATGACTGCAGACACTAGAGGGCAGTTGTCTATCGACAGGAGATACACTGTAATAGTGAATAAGTGTAGAATGACTGAAGAATAATGAAGTAAGGGTTAACTGTAATCATGTCTCATTTGTCTGCAAAATAGTCACCTTGTTTCTACAGTATTCAAATTGCAGTTACTGATCCAATAAGTATTTTAGGAATGTTAATGAAGGTATGATGGGCACAAATAAAAACTTTTGATAAATACTTTAAATATGAATGTAAGCGATTGAAGCAATGAATGTCTCTCTTTTGTTGATTTCAGGTTAATATTATGTACAATACCATATCAAATGTAGAGTTATATGCCCTGACATGTTCAAGAATGAGTATTTTTGAGAATTTGGTTTAACTTTTTTTATTTTTGTATTTTAAAGACAAACCAACCGACCGACAGACCGACAGGCCGACAGGCCGACCGACCGACTGACTGACAGACGTATAGATAGTTATTATTGACAGTAGCATTAATACTATAGAAGTAGGTAGCATTTGCAAAGTGTCTCTGGGCTGTTATTTTTGTTAACTCTCTGTTTGCTTTGTGCTATCCGTTAATTCAAGAGTATAAAAGAAAGAGTGTCTGAGTGCACTCCTTATTTGGTTGCGGATTTGTTCTGACTGGTAGCCAAACCATTTTAATGGTGCAAAATCAGTGTTACACTCTAATTATGTGCAACTAACACAGTAACACAGTGTAATGCAATAAGAGCCGTTGAGAATAATTCAATAAAGTGATCCATTAATTAACCAAAGGACAGTTATTTCTTTCCCTAAGTAATGACTTCTGTACTGGAAGAACAATAGATCGGCAGATTTTAAACATTTCTCCATAGGTCATCGTCCATGAAGACAGAGCGATGTTATATTCCAGTAATGAATTTTTTTTTTAAATCCAATCGTTAATTACTGTTTCAACAAGAAAACTAATTAAACAGATTCTATTTTAAAAGGTTGAGGTGCCCAGACGGAGTATCATTAGAAGTATGTGCTTTTTTAATTTTGGAACTCATCCCAGCTTGATTTTTAGTCCATGGCTCAGTATCAGTGAAAAGGTGGACGGTGAGTGAGGACCAGTGTCGGCTGGAGAGATCACTTACACCTGGGAATGGTTGAATATTATACAAGGTGATGAAAATAAGGACTTGGCGGCACTAATTCCACAAAGAAAATTCAGGTGAAAAAAATCATTATTGTCATGATGAAAATTGACACATTTGAGCTTTTCCATCAACATGACCTCGAAAATAAATAACACTCCTGAAACTTCCATCTCCAAGGAGATATTGTAACCTCTCAAAAATCCCCATTTGAAGAAATTACCAGGTTTTAGGCGGGGTTGGCAGTGACCTGCTATCATGTGAATATGTTCCTGTCTTGCTCTGGCAGTTGCAAGAGCATATGTGGGCCAACAGGACTCAGTGTGATTGACCCAATTTAGAGAAGGGAATCTAGATCATTACAAGTCATTACATTATCACATTAAGATCTGCTTCGTTCTTTGGAAAGCAAACGCAGATCCCCCACCTTTGAAGATTGACTCATGCAAAATCATACATGCCACATTTCAGAAAAAATGTGATTCTATTCAATAAAATTGCGAAGCATTGGACAGCAGAGTATGTTACTAGATGCATTCCTGGGAATTACCTTTCCAGGAGTTTAGCTGCATCTCTGACAGAGAACTGTTTGTCCATATGTTATTATTCCATTGTGCAAACTAAAAGGAAATATTATGGGGAAATTGGTCCAGAGCACTTAACTGATGAGTGTTTCTCATATTTCTCACCTCATTCTTTTTCTTTCTCTTTTTGGTTTTCTGCTTCCGCTGCCTCTTCTGAAGGAGGATGGTTTCATATTTTGGCCTGGGGTGCTCCTGAGGGAAACACAAAATCAAAAAACTCACAAGTAGCAGTTAATCTCATACAGTAAGAGTGTATGTGTATGTGTATGTGTGTGTGTGTGTGTGCGTGTGCACATATGTGTGTTGGACAATAATATGTTTATACAGCCATAATGTGGGTAAACTGCATCCCATTACTGAAAGAAAAATCAAAATACTTAGATAAACAGCTAACCGCTGCTTTAAGGCCAGCAGTACTGAGTAGTTAAAAGTTAGAGTATTTGTTGTCATTCTGTGGCTGGGGCTAACAGACTGCTTTAAGTTTTGTGCCAACAGAAACCCATCCTCTAACCCTGGGGAGCCTCCAAATCCTGGGGGGTCCCAAACATCCTTAAGCTGTTGCCTCACACTGTCCTTTGATCAATAAACACATTTTTTTGTATCAATTTCCATCAAGTCAATGTAATACAGTAGTAGCTACTGAATTATCTCACTTGAAGGGTATTTTTCTCATTTTTTAATTCTACCTTGTTTTATTTTTTATTTACAGTAATGTGATATCCTTTGTTTATTCATTTTTAATTTTCTTTTTACATTTCAGGAAAATACCTCCACAGCATCACTGATCCAATCAATAAATTTGTTTATTAAAATTGATTTTGATTCATTAGCAATAAATACAATTACTTTTAATGAGTAATTTTGCATAAATTTTCCCAACTGCTAATTTTCATAATAATTTGCATCTCCTCCAGGAAATAACTTGGAGGAGCACTTTGTAAGACAAGGATTTCCACTTAGTTGATGGCGGCACCTCATAGCCACATACAATAAGTAAATATATCAGTAATATCTGTTTGTACTCATTCATTAGTTATTGTGTGTGTGTTTACATGTTGTTACTGAATTATATCATGTTTACACTTTTCTTGCTTGTGCATTTCACAAACCTCATCCTCGTCAATGCCTGTCAAATCCCAACTGAAGCTCAAACTGATCTGACGACGCTTCCAGTGCTCCAGGAACAACACCGCTACACACACAAATACACATAAGAATATGAGTTGAGTGATCTTTTTTTTTTATAAATGAAATAAGCCTTTGATTTAGTGACTATCAAAGTCTACCTTTCATAAATCACTGCCCCGCCTAGTGCTACTACTCCAGCTAAAGCAGTCAAAGGTGATTGAGAAATCAACATCATACCAAATATCCACATATCAATGTCTAAAGTGTTATCAGACTCAGTGGATTTTTCTTCCTTTTCCCTTTTCTCCAATTATATTGCCAAAGTTTATATTTGATATTTCTAAAGTGTGATAGGAACTGGCAATCAGAGTTCTTTTGCATGTTGAAAAGTGGACACTATGCCATTTTGGTCCACAGTGGACTGGTAACTGATGGCGGGTGGGGGTGTCCAGCACAAAAGGTCGTAGGGGAATGAAAGATGGGATTTACCATTGACCGGTCACCTGTCAATCACACTGTCATTGATAGTAATGCACATCCAGTAACAGACAATTTAGAGTCTTCAGTTTAATCATAATAATGTCTTCTTCTTTTCCTTTGGCTTTTCCCTTCAGGGGTCACCACAGCAAATCAACCTTCCCCATCTAACCCTGTTCTCTGTATCGTCCTCTCTCACGCCAACTACCTTCATGTCCTCTCTCACTGTGTCCATAAATCTTCTCTTCGGTCTTCCTCTAGATCTCCTGCCTGGCATCTCCCATTCCAGCATCCGTCTACCAATATAGTCCCTATCCCTCCTCTGTACATGACCGAACCATCTAAGTCTGGCTTTACTAACCTTCTGTCCAAAACATCTAACATGTGCTGTCCCTCTGATGGACTCATTCCTGATCCTATCCATCCTGGTCACTCCCAAAGAGAACCGCAACATCTTCATCTCTGCTACCTCCAGCTCTGCCTCCTGTCTTTTGTTCAGTGCCACTGTCTCTAAACTATACAACATCGCTGGTCTCACCACTGTTTTGTACACCTTTCCTTTCATTCTGGCTGATATTCTTCTATCACATAGAACCCCTGAAACTTTTCTCCACCGATTCCAACCTGCCTGACCCCGTTTCTTAACCTCTTTTCCACACTCTCCATTGCTCTGGACTGTTGACCCAAAGTACCTGACATCCTCCAACTTCTTGATCTCCAGTCCCTGTAGCCTCACCATTCCACCCAGGTTCCTCTCATTTACTCACATATATTCTGTCTTGCTGCGACTAACCCCTCATTGCTCTCTTTTCCAGAACATACCTCCACCTCTCAAAATTTTCCTCAACCTGTTCCCCGTTCTCACGACAGATCACAATGTAGTCTGCAAACATCATGGTCCATGGAGATTCCTGTCTAACCTCATCTGTCAGCCTGTCCATCACCACTGCAAATAAGAAGGGGCTCAAAGCTGATCACTGATGAAATCCCACCTCCACCTTGAACTTCTCTGTTACACCTACAGCACACTTCACCACTGTCTCACAACCAGCATACATGTCCTGGACCAGTCTAACATACTTCTCTACTACTCCAGACTTCCTCATACAAAACCAGAGTTCTTCTCTCGGCACTGTGTCGTATGCTTTTTCTAGGTCTACAAAAGCGCAATGCAGCTCCCTCTGACCTTCTCTGTACTTCTCTATTAGCATTCTCAAAGTGAATACTGCATCTGTAGCACTCTTTCTAGGCATGAAGCCATACTGCTGCTCACTAATACAGACTCTCATTCTAGTTTCCACTTCTCTTTCCCATAACTTCATTGTATGGCTCAACAACTTTATCCCTCTATAGTTACTACAATTCTGCACAACCCCCTTATTCTTAAAAATGGGCACCATCACACTTCTTCTCCACTCCTCAGGCATCTTCTCTTTCTCTAAGATCCTGTTGAATAATCTAGCCAGAAACTCAACTGCTGCCTCTCCTAGACACTTCCATACCTCTACAGGTATATCATTAGGACCAACTGCCTTTCTATTCTTCATCCTCTTCAATGCCCTCCTCACTTCACTTTTACTAATCTCTGCTACTTGTGGTCCACAATAGTCAAATCTTCTTCCCCTCCCTCTCTTTCATTTTCCTCATTCATCAACTTTTCAAAGTACTCTTTCCATCTTCCATCACACTTCTAGCATCTGTCAATACATTTCCCTCTATCCTTAATCACACGGACCTGCTGTCCATCCTTTCCGTCTCTATCTCTCTATTTCGCCAACCTGTAAAAAATCAGTCTCTCCCTTCTTACAGTCCAACTGAGCATACAAGTCATCACATGCCCTTTGTTTTGCCTTTGCTACCTCTATCTTTACCTCAAGCTGCATCTTCCTGTACTCCTGTCTGTTCTCTTCAGTCCCCTCAGTGTCCAACTTCTTCTTTGCTAACCGCTTTCTCTGTATCCACTCCTGTACTTCCTCAATCCACCACCAGATCTCCTTATCTACTTTCATTCCAGACAACACATCAAGTACTCTCCTACCTGTCTCCCTGATCACATTAGCTGTAGCTGTCTAGTTGTCTGGAAGCTCTCCCTGACCACCAAGAGCCTTTCTCATCTCCTCCCTGAAAACCATACAACACTCCTCCCCTTTCAGCTTCCGACACTTTGTCCTCTGCTCTGTCTTTGTCCTCTTGATCTTCCTTGTCACCA
This sequence comes from Fistularia tabacaria, assembly GCA_901007705.1. Taxonomy (NCBI): domain Eukaryota; kingdom Metazoa; phylum Chordata; class Actinopteri; order Syngnathiformes; family Fistulariidae; genus Fistularia; species Fistularia tabacaria. Next base: position 37,547 of record CAAKHD010003231.1, on the reverse strand, counting down.
GAGTCATCCTATAAACCACCATCTCATGCTGTCTGGTTAAACTCTCACCTACCACTACTATGCAGTCACTGATCTCTTTCAGATTACCTTGTCTATACAAGACGCAGTCTACCTGCGTGCTCCTACTCCCGCTCTTATAAGTCATTCTATGTTCCTGTCTTTTCTGGAAAAAAGTACTTACTACAGCCATTTCCATCCTTTTTGCAAAGTCTACCACCATCTGTCCCTCTACTTTCCTATCCTGGATACCAAACCTGTTCATCACTTCTTCATCACCTCTATTGCCTGCACCAACATGTCCATTGAAGTCTGCACCAATTTCCACTCTCTCATTTCTGGGGATATTCTGCATCAATTCATCGAACTCATTCCAGAACTTCTCCTTCTCCTCTAACTCACATCTCACCTGTGAGGCATAGCCACTAACAACTTTGAGCATCACACAATCAATTTCTAGTTTCAGGCCCATAAGTCTATCTGACATTCTTTTCACCTCAAGAACATTCCTAACAAACTCCTCTTTCAAGATAATTCCTCTTCCATTTCTCTTCCTGTCAGTGCCATGATGGTACAACATAAAACCTGCTCCCAAGCTTTCCATCTGGTCTCCTGGACACACAGTATATCCACCTTCCTTCTCTGCATCATGTCAACCAACTCTCAACCTTTTCCCGTCATTGTCCCAATATTCAAAGTCCCTACTCTTGGTCGCAGACTCTTGCCTTTCCTCTTCTCTCTCTGCTTCTGACCATGCCTTCCTCCTCTCCTTCTTCGACCCCCAGTAGCCCAATTTCCACTGGTACCCTGTATGTTATCGGTACCAATGGCGGTCATTTTTAACCTGGGCCTTGACTGATCCAGTATGAAATTCTTAGGTTTGATTTGTATATTTGGTTTTGGCAAGAGTTTTACACTGGCCAGTGCCCCCTGAGTCTGGCTCCAGGAGATACTGGCCTGTGCCGTCCTAAGGCTGCATTTTTAATCATAATAATGTATACTTTATTAATCCCCGTGGGGAATTTCATTCCCTGCATTTAACCCATCATGAATGAACCATGAGCAGTTAGCTGCCGCCGAGCAGTGCCAGGGGAGCAGTTAGGGGTTCAGTGTCTTGCTCAGCAACACTTTAGCACAACAGGAGGAGCCGGTAATTGAACCAGGATTGTCCTGTTTCAAGGCCGACCGCATTACCTTCCGCGCGACACCGCCCCAATCGATTTGCATTTTGGACTGTGTAAAAACGTGGAGAGCCAATGGGCAGGGGGAGAACACGGAAACTCCATGGGGAAAGGCCTCAAGCGGAACTGAACCAGGAGCTGTCTTGCTATGAGTTGGGAGTGGTTTCAAACTGCACCTTTTCAGCCTCCCTTTTATAGTGATCAGACAGAAATAAAGTATATTTTTTATACATAGTTTTGCCTCTAGATTTTTTACGTTTCATTTCTTTCCTTTCACTTCGTGCCGATATGTCCTTGCAGGACCTACTTTGTAGGGTGGAACGAGGTTACCTGTTCACGCTCTCTCTCTCTCTCTCTCTCTCTTACTCTCTCACAGACAGACGGACACACAAACTAACTCATTCACACACATAACCTCACCCCAGAGGGACATAAAGATGGCAAAGAAGACAGTGGCGGGGTTGTCGAAGAGGTGCGAAGCTCTGGCTGTGCCACAGGCGGTGCTGAGCTGCCAGAAGTCACAGGCTCCATCGCACAGAGGACACATGGTGAAATTGAGGCGCTCGTCACACATCTCCAGACTGGAAGAAGAGGTGAGAGACAGAGACTATTAGATATAGCAATACAAAAATGTTGAAATTATAGAGCTGAGAATTGAATGTGCTTGGAAACAGTTTAAAACAATCCCTTTGTCATCAATTTAATCCCGATGAAATCAAATATTCAGCCACTAGAAATAACTGACTCTTTGAAGAGTTAGGCATAAGACAATGATTTCTGTCTGGCCCTATTCATATCCAGTGTAGGCTGAATTGTCATGACACACACACACACACACACACACACACACACACACACACACACACACACACACACACACACACACACACACACACACACACACACACACACACACACACACACACACACACACACAAATACTGTAAACACAAAAGCTGTTGAGTTAACGTGATAAAAAACAATCATCGCACCTGGTCTTGTTATGCCACCAATTTATTTGACAAATT